>CM071869.1:9421369-9434035 GCA_036759665.1 Gynandropsis gynandra
TCTCAGTTTAAGCTCTTGAAAGTTTAAGAAACAATTCACTTTCACTAGCTTAAGTTGTTGCCTCACATCACTACGCATCAATTCAATCGTAAGATATTGATGTTTAAGTAATTCAATTCCTACATTATTCGTTTTACGCGTGTGTTTTAAAATTATGATAGTCATTTTGTGGGGGATTGTTGGGAAAAATGACCATCTTGCCCATGAGACTCTTTCCTTTTGGTTTGTTACGGCCGACCTTTTTTCATGGAGACGACCCATTTTTTTGAAGCCGACCTATTTTCATGGGTTAAGGGAGGCTCCTAGGATGCCTATAAAAGGCCATTTCGGCCAAGGGAAGAAAGACACGAAAAAACCAAAGTTTCTACAATAATTTCATACGAGTTTTTCTATACGAGTCTAAAAGCTATTCCATCTTCCTCTTTCGCGAGTGCACGCGTTCGAGGGAGCTGCTGTGTGAACCTTGGGGAAGCGATCGGTCTTGGTTGCACCACGGTCTTACCGAAATTTCGCTTTCAGGGCAGTGGCATTTACCACGACACAGCTTTGATCACATTCATTATCTTTTTTTTTATTTTACAATAAGTTACCTGAAAAAAACCAAAATATTTTTGGACAATATAAATTGAACGATTTATGTCAGTATTAGGGAATAGAACAAACCTGCTACGAACTTTGAGTTAAGACCTGTTACTAAAACCACAGATGGTTGTGTACCAAAAGACATTAATTTTGTTCGTAACTCGATTGCTTTTTGGTCCTATGCGGTTATATTGACTTCTATTCCCTTATAAACAATAATTTTAGGTGGAATAAGTATAAGGAAAAAATAATCTATATAAAGAGTACTATAGTTAAAAATAAGTTTATCCAGATAATTGAAGTCGTAGAGTTAGACGATTTGTCGCGGATGCATCTTCGTTTTGCAAATCCTTTATTGAACTTACACGTCCAATGACATCTCAGAAAATGCATATAATATTATGAAAATATGAAAGTAATCAAATGCATATCTGTAAACAAAGAAGTAAGTTGCAAATGTGGTAGAGCAATGTTGCTATTTGCTAGTGATGATAGTTCATCATAGGATTTGAAACAGAAAAATTCTTTGGGAATTGTTACACAACTTTCCATGAATTATCTTTAACTTTTTTGAAACAGTCAATCGTAGTGCAATAGATAAATCGGTCAATTTGAAGTGTCTTGTCCCTTAACGACATCGAAGCTTTCAAGCTGAACAATAGTCCTTTCTTGCAAAAATTTGTTGAATCGGGTGAACAACATACAACTGACATTTCCTTGAATCATAGATGACTGTGGAAAAAATGAAACAAAGAATAAACAATAAAAGAATTTATGATTATAGTAGACCATAAACTTTTTAAGGTAGAAGTAAAAGTGTCAAACCCATTCATCGATGAGTAGGAAGTAAATCCACTTTAGTTGCCCATTTTTTTTCACGTTACGGGCTTCCCAAACACGAAAAACCCTGGCGATAATGGGTTGGAAACAACGTCCAACGTTAATTCATTAAACATGATGTGGTGGGGAACAATATCGGTTTCGGATATTTTCAATAGATCCATTGGTAGAGAATATGATGTGGGGCTTAGACAATTGCTAGGATAGGATAGATTGGTTGTACGATGTGAATGTTTGGCTGATGTGAATGTTTGACTGATTATTTTGGTGCTTATATATAGAGAATGTATTATAATGTGGAATTAATAAAAATTAAATTGAAATATATAAGAATGTAAATGATAAGTTAGACGTTAGGAGACGTTAGGAGTGGATAGGAGGAGTGACAACATAATGGTATAATTGTACATTACTGCAAATTAATTGTATATTAATGGTAATATTAAATTGACAACTTAATGGTATAATTAATTGTACATTAGTGCAAATTAATTGTACATTAATGGTAATATTAAATTGATTTAATTGAATCAAGGTATGGTATATATACATATATATTATTGTATTCTTATCGTTAATTAATGGTAATACAGAACACACTGTATAATTAATTTGGATTAAGTACATACTAATACTATATAAATATATTATATATTATACTGATATAATATATTAGACGTATATAATATTAGTATATGTATCATTGTTATGGGTACAATATATTATATGTAATAATTAGAACTAACTATTCGTATGTATATTAAAGTTGTATATCATGGTTTTGTAAGTAAATTAAGCAAAGAAAAAAATAAAAAAGAGGATGTTAAGGTAAGTTTATGTATATTAATTGTATAAATGTATTTAATTAGAATTAAGTATTTTATGTTGATTAATTTCTTTAGCCATTGAAGTTAAATGTTGGTTATTTTTAGCAATTATGGGGAAAAAATACAAATGAGGATGTTTTGCTGAGGTGGCAGCCTCAAAATGCAATAAAACATCTCCTTTTATATATTACCTCTCAATGAAGTGAGCAATCGCATTAGCCTCTCCTTTAAAATAAAAACGTGTTGCAGACGTAGTATTGAGATATAAGTTATCTGAAAAAAACCAAAATCAGTTTGGAAAATATAAATTGAACGATTTATGTCAGTATGAGGGAAAAGAAAGAACGTGCCACGAACTTTGGATTTAGACCTGTGACAAAAACCACAGATGGTTCTGTACCAAAAGACATTAGTTTTGTTCGTAACTCGATTGCTTATTGGTCCCATGCGGTTATATTGACTTCCGTTCCCTTATATCAACAATAATTTTAGGTGGAATAAGTATAGGGAAAAACAACATATATAAAGAGTACTATAGTTAAAAATAAAGTTTACCCAGATAGTTGAAGTTGTAGAGTTAGACGATTTGTCGCGGATGCATCTTCGTCTTGCAAATCCTTATTGAACTTACACGTCCAATGACATATGAGAAAATGTATATTATATTATGAAAATGTGAAAGTAGTCAAATGCATATCTGTAAAAAAAGAATTAAGTTGCAAACGTGGTAGAGAAATGTTGCTATTTGCTAGTGATGATAGTTCATCACATAATTTGAAATGGAAAAATTCTTTGGGAATTGTTACACAACTTTCATGAATTGTCTTTAACTTTTTTAAAACAGTCGTTCGTAGCGCAATAGATTAATCGGTCAATTTGAGAGTGTCTTATCCCTTAACGACATCGAAGCTTTCAAGCTGAACAATAGTCCTTTCTTGCAAAAATATTTTGAATCGGGTGAACGACATACAACTGACATTTCCTTGAATCATAGATGACTGTGGAAAAAAATGAAACAAAGAATAAACAATAAGAGAATTTATGATTATAGTAGACCATAAACTTCGTAAGGTAGAAGTAAAAGTGTCAAACCCGTTCATCGATGAGTAGGAAATCAATCCACATTAGATGCCCAATTTTTTCACGTTATGGGCTTCCCAAACGCGGAAAACTCTGGTGATAATGGGTTGGAAACAACGTCCAACGTTAATTCATCAAACATGATGTGGTGGGGAACAATATCGGTTTGGGGTATTTCCAATGGATCCAATGGTAGAGAATATGGTTTGGTGCTTAGATAATTGCTAGAATAGGATAGATTTGTTGTATGATGTGAATGTTTGGCTTATTATGTTGGTGCTTATATATAGAGAATGAATTATAATGTGGAATTAATAAAAATTAAATCAAAATTAATAAGAACGCAAATGATAAGTTAGATGTTAGGAGACGTTAGGAGTGGATAGGAGGAGTGCCAACATAATGATATAATTAATTGTACATTAATGGTAATATTAAATTGACAACTTAATGGTATAACTAATTGTACATTACTGCAAATTAATTATACATTAATTTTAATAATAAATTGATTTAATTGAATCAAGGTATGGTATATATATGCATATATATTATTGTATTTTTATTGTTAATTAATGGTAATATAATACATACTGTATAATTAATGTGGGTTCAGTATATACTAATATTATATTAATATATTATATATTATATTTATATAATATATTAGACGTATATAATATTAGTATTTGTATTATTGTTATGGGTACAATATATTATATGTAATAACTAGAACTAACTATTCATATGTATATTAAAGTGGTATATCATGGTTTTGTAAGTAAATTAAACAAGGAAAAAAATAAAAAGAGGAGGTTAAGGTAAGTATATGTATATTAATGGTTTAAATGTATATAATTAGAATTAAGTATTTTATGTTGGTTAAATTTTTTTTAGCCACTAAAGTTAAATGTTGGTTATTTTTTTAGCAATTATGGGGAAAAAATAAAATGAGGATGTTTAGCTGAGGTGGCAGCTTAAGAATGCAGCAAAACATCCTCCTTTTATATATTATCTCTAGATGAGCTTAACAATCGTATTAGCCTCTCCTTTTAAAAAAATGTATTGTAGATGTATTATTGAGATATAAGTTACCTTAAAAAAACCAAAATCAATTTGGAAAATTTAAATTGAACGATTTATGTCAGTATTAGGGAATAGAACGAACCTGTTACGAACTTTGGTTTAAGACCTCTCACTAAAACCACAGATGGTTCTGTACCAAAAGACATTAATTTTGTTCGTAACTCGATTGCTTTTTGGTCCCATGCGGTTATATTGACTTCCATTCCCTTATATCAACAATAATTATAGGTGGAATAAGTATAGGGAAAAAATCTGTATAAAGAGTACTATGGTTACAAATAAGTTTACCCAGATATATGAAGTCGTAGAGATAGACGATTTGTCGCGGATTCATCTTCGTCTTGCAAATCTTTTATTGAACTTACATGTCCAGTAACATATGAGAAAATGCATATTATGTTATGAAAATATGAAAGTAGTCAAATGCATATCTATAAAAAATAAGTAGGTTCCAAACGTGGTAGAAAAATGTTGCTCTTTGCTAGTGATGATAGTCCATCATAGGTTTTGAAACGGAAAAAATTCTTTGGGAATTGTTACACAACTTTCTTGAATTGTCTTTAACTTTTTTTAAATAGTCAATCGTAGCGCAATAGATAAATCGGTCAATTTGAAAGTGTCTTGTCCCTTAACGACATCGAAGCTTTCAAGCTGAACAATAGTCCTTTCTTGCAAAAATTTGTTGAATCGGGTGAACAACATACAACTGACATTTCCTTGAATCATAGATGATTGTGGAAAAGAAATGAAATAAAGAATAAACAATAAGAGAATTTATGATTACAGTAGACCATAAACTTTTTAGGGTAGAAATAAAAGTGTAAAAGCCGTTCATCGATGAATAGGAAGTCAATCCACATTCGTTGCCCATTTTTTTCACGTTACAAGTTTCCCTAACACGGAAAACCGTAGCGATAATGGGTTGGAAACAACTTCCAACGTTAATTCATCAAACATGATGTGGTGGGAATAATATCGGTGTGGGGTATTTTCAATGGATCCAATGGTAGAGAATATGGTGTGGTGCTTAGACAATTGCTAGGATAGGATAGATTGGTTATACGATGTGAATGTTTGGCTGATTATGTAGGTGCTTCTATATAGAGAAAGGATTATTAATTTGAAATTAATAAGAATGTAAATGATAAGTTAGACATTAAGAGACGTTAGGAGTGGATAGGATGAGTGACAACTTAATGGTATAATTAATTGTACATTACTGCAAATTAATTGTACATTAATGGTAATATTAAGTTGACAACTTAATTGTATAATTAATTGTGTATTACTGCAAATTAATTGTACATTAATGGTGATATTAAATGGATTAAATTTAATCAAGGTATGGTGTATATATATATATACATATATATTATTGTATTCTTATCGTTAATTAAGGGTAATACAATACACAATGTATAATTAGTGTGGGCCAAGTATATACTAATATTGTATAAATATATTTTATATTATACTTATATAATATATTAGAGGTATATAATATTAGTATATATTGTTATGGGTACAATGTGTTATATGTAATAATTAGAACTAACTATTCCTATGTATATTAAAGTGGTATATCATTGTTTTGTAAGTAAGCAGGAAAAAAAAGAGGATGTTAAGATAAGTATATGTATAGTAATTATATAAATGTATATAATTAGAATTAATTATTTTATGTTGGTTAATTTTTTTAGCCTTTGAAGTTAAATGTTAGTTACTTTTTTTAGCAATTATGGGGAAAAAATAAAAGGAGGATTTTAGCAATTGAAGTTAAATGTTGGTTATTGTTTTTAGCAATTATGGGGAAAAAATAAAATGAATATGTTTTGCTGAGGTGGCAGCCCGAGAATGTAGGAAAACATCCTCCTTTTATATATTACCTCTTGATGAACTGAACAATCCCATTAGCCTCTCCTTTAAAATAAAAATGTGTTGCAGGTGTAGTATTGAGATATAAGTTACCTGAAAAAAACCAAAATCAGTTTGGACAATATAAATTGAACGATTTATGAATATTGGGGAATAGAACGAACCTGGTACGAACTTTGGATTAAGACGTGTGACTAAAACCACAGATGGTTTTGTACCAAAAGACATTAATTTTGTTCTTAACTCGATTGCTTTTTGGTCCCATGCGGTTATATTGACTTCTATTCCCTTATATCAACAATAATTTTAGTTGGAATAAGTATAGGGAAAAACAATATATAAAGAGTACTGGAGTTCAAAATAAGTTTACCCGGATAGTTGAAGTCGTAGAGTTAGATGATTTGTCGCGGATGCATCTTCGTCTTGCAAATCCTTTATTGAACTTACACGTCCAATAACATATGAGAAAATGCATATTATATTATGAAAATATGAAAGTAGTCAAATGCATATCTGTAAAAAAAAAGTAAGTTGCAAACGTGGTAGAGAAATGTTTCTATTTGCTAGTGATGATAGTTCATCATAGGATTAGAAACGGAAAAATTCTTTGAGAATTGTTACACAACTTTCATGAATTTTCTTTAACTTTGTTGAAACAGTCAATCGTAGCGCAATAGATAAATAGATCAATTTGAAAGTTTCTTGTCCCTTAACGACATCAAAGCTTTCAAGCTGAACAATAGTCCTTTCTTGCAAAAATTTGTTGAATCGGGTGAACAACATAAAGTGACATTTCCTTGAATCATAGATGACTGTGGTAAAAAATGAAACAAAGAATAAACAATAAGAGAATTTATGATTATAGTAGACCATAAACTTTTTAAGGTAGAAGTAAAAGTTTCAAACCCGTTCATCGATGAGTAGGAATCAATCCACATTAGCTATCCTTTTTTTCATGTTATGAGCTTCCCAAACGCAGAAAACCCTGGCGATAATGGGTTGGAAAAAACGTCCAACATTAATTTATCAAACATGATGTGGTGGGGAAAAATATTAATTTGGCGTATTTTCAATGGATCAATTGGTAAAGAATATGGTGTGGTGCTTAGGCAATTGCTAGGATAGGATATATTGGTTGTACAATGTGAATGTTTGGCTGATGTGAATGCTTGGCTGATTATGTAGATGCTTATATATAGAGAATGGATTATAATGTTGAATTAATAAAAATTAAATTGAAATTAATAAGAATGTATATTAATGCAAATTAGTTGTACATTAATGGTAATATAAAATTGACAACTTAATTGTATAATTAATTATACATCACTCCAAATTAATTGTACATCAATGGTAATATTAAATTGATTTAATTGAATCAAGGTATGGTATATATACATATATATTATTGTATTCTTATCATTAATTAATGGTAATACATAACACACTGTATAATTAATATGGATTAAGTATATACTAATATTATATAAATATATTATATATTATACTTATATAATATATTAGACATATATAATATTAGTACATGTATTATTGTTATGGGTTCAATATATTATATGTAATGATTAGAACTAACTATTCGTATGTATATTAAAGTTGTAAATCATAGTTTTGTAGGTAAATTAAGTAAGGAAAAAAATAAAATGAGGATGTTAAGATATGTATATGTAAATCAATTGTATAAATGTATATAATTAGAATTAAGCATATTATGTTTGCCTATTTTTTTAGCCATTGAAGTTAAATGTTGGTTATTTTTTTAGCAATTATGGGAAAAAATAAAAAGGAGGATTTTAGCAATTGAAGTTAAATGTTGGCTATTTGTTTTAGCAATTATGGGGAAAAAAATAAAATGAGGATGTTTTGCTGAGGTGGCAGCCTGAGAATGCAACAAAACATCCCCTTTGGTAAAAAAAGAAGTAAGTTGCAAACGTGGTAGAAAAATGTTGCATTTTGCTAGTGATGATAATTTATCATTGGATTTGAAACGGAAATTCTTTGGAAATTGTTACACAACTTTGATGAATTTTCTTTAACTTCGTTGAAACAGTCAATCCTAGTGCAATAGATAAATCGGTCAATTTGAAAGTGTCTTTTCCCTTAACGACATCGAAGCTTTCAAGCTGAACAATAGTCCTTTCTTGCAAAAATTTGTTGAATCGGGTGAACAATATACAACTGACATTTCCTTGAATCATAGATGGTTGTGGAAAAGAAATGAAACAAAGAATAAATAATAAGAGAATTTATGATTATAGAAGACCATAAACTTTTTAAGGTAGAAGTAAAAGTGTAAAAGCCGTTCATCGATGAATAGAAAGTCAATCCACATTAGTTGCCCATTTTTTCACGTTATGGGCATCCCAAACGCGGAAAACTCTGGAGATAATGGGTTGGAAACAACATCCAACGTTAATTCATCAAACATGATGTGGTGGGGACAATATCAATTTGGCGTATTTTCAATGGATCAATTGGTAGAGAATATGGTGTGGTGCTTAAGCAATTGCTAGGATAGGATATATTGGTTGTACTATGTGAAGATTTAGCTGATGTGAATGTTTGGCTGATTATGTAGGTGCTTATATATAGAGAATGGATTATAATGTGGAACTAATAAAAATTAAATTGAAATTAGTAAGAATTTAAATCATAAGTTAGACGTTAGGAGACGTTAGGAGTGGATAGGAGGAGTGACAACTTAATGGTATGTACATTAATGCAAATTAATTGTACATCAATGGCAATATTTAATTGACAACTTAATGGTATAATTAATTGTATATTATTGCAAACTAAATGTACATTAATGGTAATATTAAATTGATTTATTTGAATCAAGGTATGGTATATATATATATACACATATATATATTATTGTATTCTTATGTGGGTTAAGTATTTACTGATATTATATAAATATATTATATATTATACTTATATAATATATTAGACATATATAATATTAGTATATGTATTATTGTTATGGGTACAAAATATTATATGTAATAATTAGAACTAACTATTCATATGTATATTAAAGTTGTATATCATGGTTTTGTAAGTAAATTAAATAAGGAAAAAATAAAATGAGGATGTTAAGATAAGTATATGTATATTAATTGTATAAATGTATATAATTACAATTAAGTATTTTATGTTTGACTAATTGTTTTAGCCATTGAAGTTAAATGTTGGTTATTTTTTTAGCAATTATGGGAAAAAATAAAACAGAGGATTTTAGCAATTGAAGTTAAATGTTGGCTATTTTTTTAGAAATTATGGGGAAAAATAAAATGAGGATGTTTTGCTGAGGTGACTTTTTGAGAATGCAACAAAACATCCTTTTTGTAAAAAGAGAAGTAAGTTGCAAACGTGGTAGAAAAATGTTGCTATTGGCTAGTGATGATAGTTCATCATAGGATTTGAAACGGAAAAATTCTTTAGGAAATGTTACACAACTTTCATGAATTATCTTTAACTTTGTTGAAACAGTCAATCGTAGCGCAATTGATAAATCAATCAATTTGAAAGTGTCTTGTCTCTTAACAACATCGAAGCTTTCAAGTTGAACATTAGTCCTTTCTTGCAAAAATTTGTTGCATCGGGTGAACAACATACAACTGACATTTCCTTGAATCATAGATGACTGTGGAAAAGAAATGAAACATAGAATAAACAATAAGAGAATTTATGATTATAATAGACCATAAACTTTTTAAGGTAGAAGTAAAAGTGTCAAACCTATTCATCGAAGAGTAAGAAGTCAATCCACATTAGTTGTCCATTTTTTTCACGTTATGGGATTCCCAAACGTGGAAAAACCTTGCGATAATGGGTTGGAAACAACGTCCAACGTTAATTCATCAAGCATGATGTTGTGGGGAACAATATCAATTTGGCGTATTTTCAATGGATCAATTGGAGAATATGGTGTGGTGCTTAGGCAATTGCTAGGATAGGATATACTGGTTGTACGATATGAATGTTTGGCTGATTATGTAGATGCTTATATATAGAGAATGGATTGTAATGTGGAACTAATAAAAATTAAATTGAAATTAATAAGAATTTATAGGAGGAATGACAACTTAATGGTATAATTAATTGTACATTAATGGTAATATTAAATTGACAAATTAATGGTATAACTAATTGTATATTATTGCAAATTAAATGTACATTAATGGTAATATTAAATTGATTTATTTGAATAAAGGTATGATATATATATATATATACATATATATTATTGTATTCTTATCGTTAATTAATGGTAATACAGTACACACTGTATAATTAATGTGGGTTAAATATATACTAATATTAAAATTTATTATATATTATACTTATATAATATATTAGACATATAATATTAGTATATGTAATATTGTTATGGATACAATATATTATATGTAATAATTAGAACTAACTATTCGTATGTATATTAAAGTTGTATATCATGGTTTTGTAAGTAAATTAAGTAAGGAAAAAACAAAATGAGGATGTTAAGATAAGTATATGTATATTAATTGTAAAAATGTATATTATTAGAATGAAGTACTTTATGTTTGACTATTTTTTTAGCCATTGAAGTTAAATGTTGGTTATTTTTTTAGCAATTATGGGAAAAAAATAAAAAGGAGGATTTTAGCAATTGAAGTTAAATGTTGGCTATTTTTTTAGCAATTATGGGAAAAAATAAAATGAGGATGTTTTGTTGAGGTGACAACCTGAGAATGCAACCAAACATGCCCTTTGGTAAAAAAAGAAGTAAGTTGTAAATATGGTAGAAAAATGTTGCTATTTGCTAGTGATGATAGTTCATCATAGGATTTGAAATGAAAAAATTCTGTGGGAATTGTTTCACAACTTTCATGAATTGTCTTTAACTTTGTTGAAACAGTCAATTGTAGCACAATAGATAAAGACATCGAAGCTTTCAAGCTGAACAATAGTCGTTTGTTGCAAAAATTTGTTGAATCGGGTGAACAACATACAACTGACATTTCCTTGAATCATAGATGATTGTGGAAAAGAAATGACACAAAGAATAAACAATAACAGAATTTATGATTATAGTAGACCATAAACCTTTTAAGGTAGAAATAAAAGTGTCAAAGCCGTTCATCGATGAATTGGAAGTCAATCAACATTAGTTGCCATTTTTTTTCACAAGAGTGTCCAACGTTAATTCATCAAACATGATCACTACAAAAAAACACGCAGTTTCCAATGGACGGGGCAACGGATCCGTCCGTTAGAAACACTTACCAATGGATTGTAACGGATTTGTTGATATTTTCAACGGGCCAGAATCCGTTGCAATCCGTTACAAATTTCAACGGAATTGTAACGAATAATTTCCGTTGCTATATCCGTTGAAATCTGTCGCGATTTTTAACGAATTGTAACGGATTCTGTCCGTTGGCCTTATCCGTTGGAATATCTGTTAGAAACCAGGAAAAAGATTACAACGGGCGTCCATTGCAAATTGTAACGGTTCCCTGTTAGAAATCGCAACGGATGCCCGTTGATATTTTAAATTTCGAGGTTCAACTGTCGAATTAAATTACCGTGATGGAGCAACGGGCATCCGTTTCAATTTCCAACGGATGTCCGTTGGAATATTTACTATTTATATCGGAACCTAGGGTTATCCCAAAACATCAATAACAACCATCTTAATATCTATTGTTGAATCCAAAACAACGTTGATGAATTGTTTCACCGCCGGGATCGGGAAAAGGATTCCCGACGGTGATGCAGTTTATAAAGGTTGTTTTGAATTCGATAATAGAGTAAAGATGCCAGATGTTCGTCAGAATATTTACTATTTACATCGGAACCTAGAGTTACCTCAAATCATCAATAACAAGTATCTTAATATCTATTGGTTCGTCAGATATTTACTATTTACATCGGAACCTAGAGTTACCTCAAATCATCAATAACAAGTATCTTAATATCTATTGTCGAATCTAAAACAACCTTCATAAACTGTCTCACCGCCGGGATCGGGAAAAGGATTCTCGACGGTGATGTAGTTTATGAGGGTTGTTTTTGGATTCGATAATAGACGTAAAGATGCTGATTTCGGCTTTTGTTCACTGCTTGACATCAAAATTAAATGAATTATAATTACAAAATCGTAATTCATAAGATCTAACTATTGTAATATGAAAAAAATAACAGATTTGTACGCACTTTCAATGGGCATTAATCCGTTAGATAAGATTTCAATGGGCATCCGTTAGCATTTGCAACGGATGACCGTTACAATTTGCAACGGATGCCCGTTGGAATGTTCACTATTTAGATCATACCAAAGAGTGCATCAAACCATCAATAACAAAAA
>CM071869.1:9456859-9510571 GCA_036759665.1 Gynandropsis gynandra
TTCTCGCCAACTTCAAATCGTTCCCTCTCAAGTTCGACATCACTTATTTCTTTCTTGCTATCAACTTTTAAACAGGTTTCACGGCGAAAAACTGTTCGGCTTTCTCGTTTTCGGCAGTTTTTCACGTCGAAAAACTGCCGAACTTCCATTTTTCCACGTTCGAACATTAAGGGCAAATTTGTCTTTTCTTCAATTTTTATTTTTCGGATTTAATAATTATTTTGGGAAGGGTATTTTTGAAGTGGTTTAGCCCTATGAGAGTATTTCTGATATTCCGTCTATTAATTATATAAATGTATATAATTACAATTAAGTATTTTATGTTTGACTATATTTTAACCATTGAAGTTAAATGTTGATTATTTTTCAGCAATTATGGGAAAAAATAAAAAAGAGGATTTTAGCAATTAAAATTAAATATTGGCTATTTTTTAGGAATTATGGAAAAAAGGGTAAAATGAAGATGTTTTGCTGAGGTGACAATTTAGAATGTAACAAAACATCATACTTTTATATATAATTTCGAATTAATATCTTTTTACATTCAATAATATTATGTATTAACAAATCATTTGTTAGTTATTGCTGGCAAACTTGATATTATCATCAATAATCAAATTGATTATTTTTTTATTTATATTTATATTATTTATAAATATATATATATATATATATATTACTTATATATATATTATTAATATGTTCAATTACATTTATTTGACTAATGTTAGCCACCTCCTCACCTCCCTCACCTCCCTCACCATCCACTTGAAAACTTTGAATTACTCTCTGGAATATGCGGATTTCATTTTTGTATTATTTGTTTTAAAAATCATTTGCTTAATTTGGTCTATACGTTTGACGGTTGACGATAGACAATTATTCGAAATCAACGAATCAATCTAGAAGTTTTAGATTTTTTTTCAAAACAATATCATTTTTGATATTATGAAAAAAATAAAGTTTAAATAATTTTAAACAAATAGATTTGTTATTTTGTATCTCAAATCTTAAAAAGATTGTGAAAAAATGATGTTAATAATTAAGAAAAAAAAAAACAAAAACATATAGACGCCGACTAGTCATCGATTAATCCGCCTAAATGTTCGACGTTTATTGATTGGTTGACTATCGTCTAACGACGAATTCGAACACACAAGTTTGAGTATTTTGTTTACGAGTTTGGAATGGGTGTTACGTAGGTTTTGCTCGGTCCTATTTTCTATTATCGGAAGAATCACTTTGGAAGCCAACTTACATTGGTTCGTTACATTAGTTCGTAAGACCTTTGTGATTGTCTTTGCAACGATAAAAGAAAACTTGACGAGATTAACAAATCAGTGTGTAAAAGTGTCCAAATGCATGTGTAATCTTTTCTACCATATACTTTGTCATTTTCATTGTTGTAGTATTTATTTATATGATGGTAGATTTATCTGTTATGAGAATTGCCTTTATAAACATTGTTCCATCTTTATCAACATCATCTAATGATTTTAGGCATTAACCTATTATAACGTGACCTTTATTTTTTAGATTACGCATACAAAGGATTCAATAGAATCCTCAGCACTGTCTTAACCATTTTCCTCAAAATTCTCCCTATCGTTAGCTTCTCAACCTTCATATTTCTTCATATTTCTCCACAATGATCAACAAACCTGTGGTGTTTAATATTGACCTTTGAGAGATAAATCCTTTTGGAGTATCCGAAAGATCATAAATGTGAATGGGCTATCATTTATGGTTGTTCTAGATTGTAGTCATGTCTACACACTGAATGATTTGATCCTCCATGCCCCATTTGTACCTTAGTGAGAAGAAAACACTTAAGCTATTAGAGAAAGACAATGACTTCGATTATGATGATTTGTAAACATTATAAGGTTGTATGTTTGGTAGTCGAAGTGTCTTTAACAACCCAAATATAAGATTTAGTATGTTTTCAAATGATGAGTTTCTCGCTGAATCGACACTCTAGAACGAAGGTAGTAACGGGACAATCCTTGCTACAGCTGAGTCGAGAGACTCCTCTACACAAGTCGTGTGGAATGATGGGTCGCACGAGAGATGCAGAAGACTCTCGATATACCGAAGATCGTCTTCATTGGATATGACACACCAAAGAAGAACAAACTTTTTTTGCTTGATACTACACACCAACAAAATAGATTCTCAAAAAGAAAAGTTTGATATGAAGAGAAAGAAGCCATGCAAGACTTCAATGCCGCAATTAATGTTCAGCATGCACGCAAGCCATGCAAGACTTGTGGATTAAATGAATATAAATTTAAAATAAAAGAAATGTAACGGTAATGTGCTTCGATACAACCGGCGTATGAAGCATCGGATCAACAATTAGGAAGACATAAGTGTTTTGTGGCCTCGTTAAAAACCCATCATTGGAAAGCCACGTGGGACAAAACAAACGGTGGGAAAAGAGCACACACGAAATATTTTCTCAAATTTTTGATTGTTGTAAGATGATCTTCAGCGTGAAGTACGTCTCGGATGTTGACCACTTCTTGTGGAGTCGAGCACTCGTCATGAACCCGCACGGCTGAAATTAGTCCTCCTATGCCATCCTTGAGCTTTCTAGCCTTAGTACGGGTCACGTGACCTTCTTGTATTGTTAGCGCGTGTCCTCCGATGGCGTCTTTCAGCTTTCTAGCCTTAGCACGGGTCACAAGACCTTCTTGTATTGTTAAGGAGTGTCCTCCGGTGGCGTCCTTGAGCTTTCTAGTCTTAGCACGGATCACATGACCTTCTTGTATTGTTAGGGCGTCCTCTTCATGCTCGGGTTCTTCGATGCTGACCATGCTCACATCATCAAGTTTTCGGTTTCATGGAGGTTTTTGTTTCACGAACAAAACATGCATGAATGATAGTTCACTAACTTTAAGAGATTTAAGACGATGAAGGTGCAGTTTCGATGATATTAAACCTCCGGGAGTAGTCCATGTCGAGATCAGGATAAACGTTTTGACATGGTCGAAACCAAAGACAAAAATTTTACCTTCTTTTTCTCAAGAAACTCTTTTCAAAATTCTCTCTTTACAATAATCACCCATAATTATCACTAATTGCACTTAGAGGCATTAAGTATTTCAAAAATCTTTCACTTGCCTTAAGTATCAATTATCCGGTAATATATATATATATGTATGTATTCTCATACATATACCATCATTCATATCACATACGCAAATTTTAGAGAGATGTCTATTCTCAATAGACTGACTCTTCATCAATTATAACTTTAGTGTTAGGAGAATAAATAATTGATTACCATGTAGATTGTCCAACAATTATTAGTGAATATCAAAACACTCAAATGCAACTTTATGGGTTCATCACTAAATTTGAAGCCGAGTAGTCCCATTTATCAACTAGTCAAGGTTGACATCTAGTAACACTCCTCAATGACCAAATAACATGAATAAACATATTTTATTATGTAGAACCACAATGATGGACAATGTAATATTTCTATCCATCTTTCCAACTTCGGATAATCCTAAGGTATGGTTTGATTGTCAAACCCTTTTAGATACCAACTATGTGTCATTTCAATCATAACTGACCATCGGATGAATTGAAAAAACCAATTTATATTGCCATTCTACTACTTTGATAAATATTTAATCAATCGTTATGATCAATGACAACATAGAGCTCAAACTCTTACTAAGAATCCATAGATCTTATTTTGATCAAACATCAATTGCACAAGCATGTGACCACTTCCAATATCCTTTCAGCAAATGCTCTAGAGTACAGAGTGTTCGAAATCAAAGAATGATAAATTTTGTCAATTTTACTGTTGATCTCAAATCTAAAAAAAATATCATTCACACCCTTTATAAAAAAATCCTAAGACATATTAATGGTAAATTAACCATTAAAAAATCTCATTTTACACCAGTTCAATGATCATATTCCAATGTGCATCATCCATATATTTGATTTAGTAAACGAGATCTACTAAATTTTATTTGATATAAGCCATCTCATGTATGTTGATCTATATGAATAACTAACGTCCCAATAGTTATCCCACAATGAAGAATATATTTTGATTCATGTATACCAAAACTCATATATCTATATAATGATCCCTATCATTATGATAAGTTTCTAATATTAATCATGGATTATTATTACATATCTCATATACAATGCATATATATACTTTATGTATAGTCAAATCATCATATGATAAATACATGCCATTTTATTGAATCAAATTGTCAAATATTACATGATTGTATTCTAGTGCTACACGATTTCAACTCTTGAAACTATACTAGATATAGTTCTAATATGTCACATTTTTAATTATATTCTCAATTTGTGCTGGTCAAATTATTTTGAACCGAATGTCTTTGTGAGTGGATGAGTCGTGTTTTTCTTCATGTCTTCCTTCAAAATTTGAACATCCCAATGCTCAATGATCTCTTTTATCAAGTGTACTTCTGCGGAACACACTTCTATATTTGATGAGATGCTCTATCTTTTACTTGAGGTAACGCTCTAGTATTATCACATAATAATGGAACATGCTCTCGAATCGAGGGCACCACATTAAGTTCAGTAATGAACTTTCAAATCGCTTCCTTCGCTCATTCACATGCATCGATATAATCTGCTTCAGTAGTTGAGTCAATTATAATAGCCTATATAGAACTCTTCCAACTGGGTAATCCATCATTCGAACAAAATACAAAGTGTGACGTGGATTTGTTATCGTCCTTATCCGATGCAAAACTTGCATCGATAAACCCTTCTAACTCCAGTATAGTCTTAATAGAAGAGAAATTGATTTTAGTCATTCTCAAGTATATAATATTGGTTTTCATTAATTTTCAATGTTTCTCATTAAGATCCGCTTCATACCAAAATTCCATTTGCCATAGGTAACTGAAAGAAGCAATCCACAAGATTGTTTATTTCAATATATATTTTAATTTATGATCAAACAAAAGTTTAAACTTTAAAATGTTATTTGAATACTCTTCTTTTATTGATGAAGTATTAAATATTAATTTATTCATTTTGAAATTTTTTATAAAAAATTTAAATTTATATAATTTATAAATTTTAATATTTGGATTATATTATTCCTTAAAAAATATAGCATTTGTTATATATTTATGAGACATGATAGACAATATTTTTATATGTAAATTTTATATGTGACATAACCTTTTATTACAACTTTTATCAAATAATGTAACAAAAATCTATAAGCTTATTCAGAAAAAAAAATGGAATGAAAATCTTACAAGTAGATTTAAAACAAAAAAGAAAGTATATTGTATTTTGTAGGGGTTGGGTAGTAGAGAACGTTTTATCACAACACGAATACGAGATCTAATATGTTTTATTAATTTAGAATTTTGTGTTGGTCTTATTCTAAAAAAACAATGCAACCAATAATTAAAATTACTAACATTTGCTAATTTGATAGCGTAGGACAAAGATCCGATTAAATGAGATCTCTAGGAGTCGTCCACATCGAGATCGGATCCACCGTTCAACCTTTGACGTGATGAAAATTGAGAAAATTGTTTTTCTCATTTCTCTTGTTTTTGTCTTTTTTATTCAGACATAAATTTGATTATGACTAATCTTGTAATTACTTGATACTTAAGACATTTATATTTCTGAAATTCAAGAACCAACATGCAATTAATTAACATTCAATTAATCACTTTTAGATCTTATATTTTTTTTATTGCAGCTAAGGACATTACTTTTACAACAATGTCACACGTGTCCCAAGTGTCAATTGCCATGTAATACATTTATGCATCTCTATATACAATCCATTATACATATCATATATTCAATCCTCAGAGACGCATCCATTCCTAATGCACCGATTTCATTCATCAATTGTGTTTTCGATACTAGTGAAAAATACAATCGATTTCCATGTTGATTGTCCAATAATCATCGGTGAATACCAAATCACTCGTAAATGTGTGACCTCATTAGTTCAACACTAAGTTGGTAGATGATCGGTCTTATTAATCATCTATTTGAGGTTGGCGTCTAGCAACTTTTTTCAATGACTAGATAACGTGAATAAACATAATTTATTCTAATGAACCATTATGAAAGAAAATTCAGAATTTCCTTTTGTCTTTCTAGCTCTCGATAATTCTAGGGCATCATTTGATTGTCAAACCTCAATAAATTATCAATTATGTTTTATGGCTATTATAACTTACCTTCAAATGAACTCAAGAAAACTCATTTTCTTTTATCATTCTTTTGCTTTGGCCAAAGATTTTATGAGTTATTACAATATGTGACAACATAGAGCTCAAACTCTCACCAAGAGTTGACAAATCTCATATCGATCATGTATCAATTGTACAAGAAAATGATCATTCCCCAATATCCTTTCAATAGGTTTTCTAAAGCACAGAGTCTCTGGAATAAAAGAATGACAAATAACTTATCAATTACACTGTTGACCTCAGATCTAAGGAAAATCTGACATTCATATCCTTTCGGAGAATTTCCTAGTGAAAGATACATGGTAAATGAATCAGTATTAGGCCAATTCAATGATCACATCTCCATGTGCATCATCCATATATGTAACTTAGTAAAAGAGATGTGCATCATCCACAAATATATTGATTTATACAGATAATCAATGTCTTTTTGTTTATCCTACAATTAAAATCATCTTTTGATCTACATGTGTTAAAAATCGCTTCTCTTTATCATGATCTCTATCATGCAGACGGGTTTCCAATATATAATGGGCAACCACATATCTTATATGCAATCCATTAACATCATGGGCAACTACATATCTTGGTCGCTTCTCCTAAGTCCTTCATGGAAATTTGTTCGGATAACCAACTTTTTGTTTCTAACAATGATAGTAAGTCATTTCCTATACACGCAAGACTCTTCTTTGCATCCAACAAAGTTAACCATTTCAACCACTGTTAAATAGAAGATTCCAACTTCGAGAAGCTTGTTTGAGTCCATAAATGGACCTTTGCAGCTTGTATACCATGCTATCCATGGACAGGACCGTGAAATCCACAGGTTGAATCATATCGACCTTGTCCTGGAGCTCTCAATATAGGAAAGTTGTTTTCATGTCCATCTATCATATCTCATATTTATGATAGGCCACAGTCGCAAGTAGAATCCGAATACACTTAAACATTTCTACAAGGGATACAAGGGGTAACATTTTTCATAGTCAATCCCTTCGCGTTGACTATACCCCTTTATAGATCTCTATCTTCCTATCCGCTCCAATCTTCTTATTGTAAACCCATTTACAGCCGATTGGTCTAGAATTCGGTGAAGGCTTAACTAAAGTCCAAACATTTTTAATCCTTGTCAACTCCATATTGGATTCCATGGCTTTCCAACACATCTCAGAGTTGGCACTCTGCGTTGCTTTCTCAAAAGTCAATGGGTCATCATCCAGATGATTTTCCTCATTCTCTTGCACCACTAGGTTTTAGAGTGTAAAATGCGTTGTTGGCTTGTGAGTCAGCTCTAGCTCGGATCATATTTGAGCGAGCCGAGTTAAGTATTTTCAACTTTTTTAAAAACGAGCTGACTAGCTAACCAAAAACGAATTAGAGCTTAGACGAATTGGCTCGCGAGTTGAGTACAAAATCACATGTAAATCATATGTTTTTCTATTTCTACATTTTATACATATTATTTGCATTTATTAAATACTATTTAAGGAAATATAGTATATTATTTACATATTCTATTATTATTATTTTCCTATTTATATCAAATTAATATATTTTTATTAAAAAATAAACAAAAAATATTTAAAAAATTATGTTTATGTATTCGATATTTTATTTGATATTGATAAATTTGTTTTCAATTAATATTTTGATATTTAATAACTTTGTATTGGTAATATTTTTAAATTTATTTATTTTATTTAGTTTGAGGATGAAAAACATATAATATTAATATATTAAAGTTTTTATATTAAATAGTCTAGCTCACGAGCCAGCTCGTTTTTTTGGCAAGCTGAGCTGAGTTGGGATTTTTCAGCTCGTTTTGAAAACGAGCCGAGTTGAACAAATTCATTTTTTGGCAAGCTGATACATGTAAGGTTTATCCTATCGAGCACGTGTCGAGATCATGTAGACATTTTGAGTGGTTCTTGTACTAACGACACAATCTCATCCGGATGTTGTTGTTGAACGTATTCTTGGAATGATGTGACCTATCCCCCAAGTTCAACGCTTGAAGTGAAATATTTATGCTCATGTTCAACACTCTAGAAAAGAATGCACATGGGGTATCTCATGATCCTAAGCCTGTGTTAGTTCTATGGATTCTTGAACCTCATCAAGAATTATATCATCACCGTGATTTCATTCACCAAGGAACTCTCTTTTCAAAAAGGTTCCACCTTGAGCCACAAATACTTTGTGATCCGAGGCATGATATAAATATATCCTATCATTTTTTGGGATAACCTATAAATCGAAACTGGAGTTAACGTCAAGCTTATCCAACTAAAATCTCTTGAGTAAAGTCAAACAACCCATACTCTTATGTATTTAATACTCGGCTTACGTCATATCCATATCTCATATGTAGGCAGTTGCTTCTAAAGCGTAACCCCACAAGCTGATAATAAGATCGGTGAATCCCATCATAGATCGCACCATATCTAATAAGGCGTGATTTCTCTTTTCCGAAAAATTGTCAAATTGCAACATTCTAAGAGAAGTCAATTGCAACAAAATCCCATTTTCAGCAAATAATCAATGAATTCATGATTTAGGTATTCCTCAACACAATTAGATGTCAACTCTTTGAAGACCTTTCTCGTTTACTTCTGTATTTCACTTCAAAATCTTTTGAACAACTTAAATGACTTGGATTCTTATTTCATAAGTTACAAAAATCAATAGTGCCAATGAACTTGATAAAGTATAAATACCCTCCCCTAACCTAAACCCTCATCAGACCACATACATCAGAATGTATGAGTCCTAAGAGTTTTGTAGCTCTTGCTCATTTTTCCGTAAAAGGAGAATAGGTCATTCTATCTCACATAAAGGATTCACAAGTTGTGTATGATTCATAATCATATTGTCCAAGATATCCATCTCGATGCAATAAAGTAATATGTTTTCTCTCTATATGACCAAATTTACAATGCAAGCTGAAAATCTTATTCAAACGCCTTCCCCTATTTTGGTTAGAAATATGCAAATAATTCATCAAGATGAAATATAGAGCAAATGTTATTAAAGAAATTTTTAAATCCACATATATCCAACATAAAATGAAAATTATGTTCGAAAAAAATTTCGAAACATAATAGCGTCTTTTAAATATAACATCTTGCCATTAGACATGTTAAGCGGGCTTGTCCCCACAACTAATGTCACAACACTTGTGCCATTTTCCACTTATAGTTTAAAGTTACCTTTCCATAGCCTCATACTAATTCTCAACCCTTCAACATATTTCAAAAGTTAAAACTATTGTTGATATCTAATACCTACATAGAAATCTTATTTCTTATTAATAGTTTCTTAACCCTTTTTAATATGAACGAGGCCCTTGGTAGTCAATTTGCATCTCAAACACAATAATCCGTTAATTTTGAATCTTATAGTGACTCTATATCACATAGTCCTATGGTAGTCAGGTCGCACTTATAGACGCATTTGAGTTCACCCATCATCTTTGGTCATCAAATATTAAGATATGTACCCCCCGAGTAGTCCAAACGCTTGTACGATCGAATCGATGTCTCCCACTGCGCATCTAATCTAGTAGGCTACACATGTTGAATCTTAAAATATGTGCCTCCTAGTAGTCAGGCCATACAACATAAAAGAGATCACAACAAGTTATCCACTTATGACGGGAAAGTCACTTGGTTAAAACTATTTAAATATTTTAAAACTCAACTTTCAAATGATGATCTACTACTGTGATAGATTGTGCGGTCGAAGATTCATACTGCCAGACTGCTTTCTTAGTCACAGAGGAAATGCTTGGCCGAAGCAATCATATGCAAGGTCCAAGCGACCATCACTCGAGAAAATTCTTGGGTTGAGTAACCCTTTGCTCGACTCGATCATATTTGCAATTTTCTCCCATGGATTCGCTAGACCCTAGCAACACTTTTGCTCAATCGAGCATCTCATCTTGTAAAATTGCTCAGCCCGATGCCATTATGAAATTTACCCTCGTTATTTTGCTCGGTTCGATCGACTAAATTGCTCGGTCGAGTGGTTCTTCATGGATACCGCTAAGCTAAAGCAACCAATTGCTCGAGCGATCATTTTCAAACCTGTGAATTCGCTCGACCCGAGAAATGATTTGCTTGGTCGGTAACTCATGACACTCAGTCGAGCGATCCAACTATGCCGAAATGCTCAATTAAGCATCTCTCAATCAAGTACCTGCATGTGAAATCATGTGACGTGGCCTCATGCTAGGTAAAGTGTGATATCTCTACGGAATGCTCAGTCGAGCACCGCTCCACCAAACCCTAATTCTGCCATGAGACTTTGTTCGACCAAGCATCACACTACACAGTCACAACTTGACGATTTTCTGAGCTAATTTCATCTGAAAAAACTGAAATTTATATCCATAGATGACCAGACAATATGATACCACATTAGGATTGTAGGGTTGATCAACATAAGCGTTTTATTACTATCCGAATATAAGATCTCGCATGTTTGTAAATTTAGATTTAAGGGTTTGTGTTTTATAAAAAAGCAAAGTAACTAATGATTTGAATTACTAAACTTTAGTAATATGATAATCTAAGACAATAATCTTATTTTGCTGGGCCTTTACGAATCGTCTACACCGAGATAAGGTCCACTGTTCTACCTTTGAAGTGGCGGGCCAGAAATCGAAAAAAACATTTTTATCATTTTTTTTCTTTTTCTATTCTAAACAAAAATTAATTATGACTAGTTTTTTTAATTAATAAATATTTAGATATTTATATAATTTAAATTGCAAAGACAAATTTATAGTTAATTTAACATTTAATTAATGATTTTTAAATCCTTTTATTTTTCTTTATGTTGAAAAAATAAAATATGATTGTATATGTATATGTATATGGATATATGTTACATAATTATATATATGTATATTATAAATATGATTGTATATATAAAATACATATGTAGATGTTTTAAGTATACTATATGCATATAACATGATATATGAAATATATGTATATTATATATGATATACATGATATATCATATTATAAATATACTTTATGTATGATATAAATATATATATATATATATATCTAATGAACCAACCAAGAGAAAATTTACCTAAGTCTTGAATATGAGAGAATGATGAGATAATATAAGAGAATGAGAAGATATCTAGAGTTTGTAAGTTTTCTTTATTGAATTGAATGGTTACTTTGCCTATATATAGGAAATTAATATGACTCTTCATATTGAAAAGAGCTTAAAGGTCATAAATTTAAATATGACCCTTCAATAAAAGTTTAGACATTCATAATTTGATATAATTATAAAAGTATAATTATGATACTCCTCCTTGAATGTCTACCGGTTGTCTCGTTAAAAATATTATAATGAAAAAAATCAATGGTACATTATATGGGCCGGGCCGGTCTGACCCACCAAAATTAGAGTTTTTTTTTGCTCGGGCCGGCCTGGCCCATATCGTACCCCTAATCTTTTTTCTTAGGACGTCACGAGGAAGGGGAGAGAGCACACATAGGGAGAGCGACGATGAGGCTCGTCGAACGAGCAATGAGGCTGAGACCGAGCGAGACGACTGTGACGAGGGGGAGGAGGACCGAGAGGCGAAAGCACTAAGGCTGGGGGAGGAGGACGACGATGGTGGAGCCTAGGCAGATCAGCGACTAGGGAGATGAAGACATGGCGACTGGCGAGACTGTGAACCAACGACAAAGAGAGAGAGGTCGGAGCTCATTGGAGAGAGAGACATCACGAGTAAGGGGGATAGAGCACACTAAGGGAGAGCGATGACGAGGCTCATCGAACAAGCAATGAGGCTGAAACCGAGCGAGATGAATGCGATGAGGGGGGAGGAGGGCCGAGAGGCGAGAGCACTGAGGCGGGGGGAGGAGGACAACAGCGGTGGAGCCTAGAGAGAGAGAGAGGTCGGGCAATGGAGAGAGAGAGGTTGGGCGATGGACTGTCGAGACTAAAGAAGGAGAGAACTCAGAGTAGGGTTTGAGAGATCAGAGCACACTAGGGTTTATGAGTCGCGGGCCATTTTCGAGCTCGAATAACCCGCGGCCCGAGCCCATCTCGGACTGAATTTTGCGAGCCAAAATTTTCCAAACCCGAACCCGACCCAATTGTAAACAGGCCTATAATTTTCGACCCAACCTGCAATTTTTCGGGCCAAGTTCGGGTCGGGTTTCAGGCCGGGCCTGAAATTAGGAAAATAGATGGGGATAAAAATCAAAATAAGGAAAAAAGAGTAGAAAACTCCCCATCGATTTGTCAACCCTTTGTTACTACAGAAGCTTTGAAGGTGACACTTCTCAACGTTCTGAATGTATTTTCTCAATATTGAATTAGGAAGCACCTTTGTGAATAGATCAACTATATTTTTGTTTTTATGTAACAAATATCAACTTCTTTATTTTTTCTCAATCTCTTGGGTATAGAAGAAAATTTTTGAAGGGACATGTTTTGTTCTATCGCATTTGAAGTATCTTTGTTTTGTTTGGCGACACATGCTGCTTTATCTTCATATAATATTGTTGGATCGATGTTAGCTGATAATCCACATGTTTCTCATATATTCGGGTTATAGCCATGAGCCACACACATTCTTTAGTTGTTTTATGTTGTTCAATGATTTCGACGTGATTTGAAGATGTTGCAACTAATGTTTGCTTCTGAGAGCCCCATGATATCACTATACCTCCAATTATGAAAACATATATCGAATTTGTGATCTAGTTTTATGAGAATCTTATAAATAACCTGCATATGCAAAACAAATCAACTCATGTTTGGAATCTCTAGGATAAAATAATTATAAATCAATCGTCCTTTACAAATTTCAGAAGATATGTTCAATCCTTGTCTAGTGACGACATGTAGGGGATGAACTATATTGTGACAAGAGATTAGTAGCAAGGATGAATGCAATTTGCTAGATACAAGAGAGCCCTATCGCACTCATGCATGGTACTTCTGGTCCAAGTATCTCTTCATTATCTTCACAAGAATGAAATATATCTTTTTCAACATTTAAAGATCTACATACCACTGGAGTGATTAATGGATTTGTTTTGTCCATGTTAAAGAATTTTAATACTCTCTTTGTATAATTTGATTGATGTACGAATATATCAATCTTTAGATGCTCTATCTATAAACCAATAAAAACCTTTGTTTGTCCAATTTCTATCATTTCAAATTCATCATTTAGATAATTTCGAGCATTCTCAATAGATATTCACTTAGGCGAAGACAAATAGAGTTATTCACAAATATATTTTTTAATAGATATTCACTTAGACGATTGTACCACATACGTCCAGATTGTTTCAATTCATATAAAGATCGTTGCAATTGGATTACACACATTTCTTTAGGCTTTGAGTTTGATATTTCCGACATTCTTAATCCTTCAGGGTTTTCCTGTGTATATCATTATCCAAAGATCAATATAGATATGTTGCAACTACATCCATAAGGTACATATCTAAATTTTTTGATGCTATTAAACTCATCAAGTATCTAAATATGATTGCATCCATAACAAGTGAATATGTTTCTGATAATCAATTCAAGGTCTTTGGAAAAATCTTGTGACCTCAATTTTTTCATTTCTCTTTCGCACAAAAAATTCATTTGCATCAAACTAGTTTAACACCATTAGGAGTTTAAACGATGGGTCCAAATAATTTTCTTTTATTCAAAGAGCCTAATTATATTTGCATAGCTTCTTTCCATTTTATCCAATCATGTCTCTTTTGACATTCTCTTACTGACATTGGTTCTAGATCTTCATTATCATTTTCAATTTCTTTGTATATAGAGAAAAAGAATATTCCATCATTGTCATTTATTTCATCTTTTCTTATAATCTTTTCATCATAGATATGGTTAATAGAAATCTCATTATCCTCTGTATACTCATGAATATTTTCATGATTTTCATTTTGAAGATTATCTTCCTCGTTTGTTTTTTTGGATATTCTTTACATTTGAGAATAAATATCGTGATCAAACTTGTTTCTCTTTCGAAGACATATTTAGAACCAAGTGATCATTCACGCTTCAAATGTGTTGTAGACTCATTTGAAATTCTTTCGCCGCATGACCTTTTGGTATTTCTATACGAGTAGGTGCATTTACAGTTAGTATATATGATTTTGTAACTCATCATGTATCATTGAACCCATTTGGTAGTCAATTTGCAATATTTTGCAAATGTATAGTCTTTTGTACTTCCAGATTACAATGTTTGGTAGGCGACCATAATATAACAGCGATTGTGTTTCCATGTTAAATCTTGTGAGACTTGTTTTATTTTTCCTCCTAACGTTGGGAATTCGTTATTATTAAAATGACAATCAGCAATGCGAGCTATGAACATATTTTGTGCTTCAAGATATCTAATGATAGATGGTGAATTATATCCAACATAAATTTCATTTCTTCGTTGTTAACCCATTTTTGTCCATTGTGGGGGAGGCTGCACAACCAAATATTCGAAGATGAGATAAATTTGGTTCTTGGCCATTTGCTAATTGCAAAGGCGAATATTTATGGTAAGCACTTGGCCTTATTTGAATTAGTGATGCGGCATGTAAAATGACATGTCCCCAAATAGAAACTGAGAGTTTCGTTCTCATTAGCAATGGTCGAGCAATAAGTTTGAGTCATTTAATAACTGACTCTTCCATAACATTTTGTGTATGAGCATGTGGTACAGGATGTTAAACTGAGAGTTTCGTTCTCATGTCCAATCACTCGATGATCCTTCCTTTAATTATCTCCATGATGGAAATTATTTGGTCGATTGCTTCGACCTCGTCCTCTACCATATCCATGACCATGACCTTGACCACGACCACACATATATCCATATCCACGGTAATAGAACGGTGCAAAACTATTGGGACGAGCATGATGATTTTTCATTAATAATTTGTTTGTTTTTCTGCAACTAGGAAAAGCTATAACAAATCACGATAGATTTTGAAATCCTTCGCGTGATATTGTTGTTGTAAAATGACATTATCCACATGGAATGTCGATAATGTCTTCCCCAACTTAACATAATCACTGATGTTTTCTCCACATAATTTTATTCTGAAGATTATTTTGAACATCACAGAATGATATTCGTCCACAAACTTGTAATATTAAAATCTCATATTCAACCATTCATTCTTTTCCTTTGGGAGCGTCACGTAATTTTGGTGATCGAATCGATCTTTAAGAGACTCCCACATATCTGCGAGATCTGTTTTGTACGAAATTATTTTTTTCGCCCATCGACAATATGATGGCGTAAAAAGATCATGGCTTTTGCTTTTTCTTCTTCGGGAGAATTATTTTCTTTATCGATCATGCCAATGAGCTTTTTGCCTTTCAGATGCATTTTAGCAATAAACGCTCATATCATGTAATTTTTCTTTGAGACATTAAGTCTCGTGATTTTGATATTCACCAGGTTCACATGGTAACTAAGTTCAAAACTAAATTCAACTTATTCATTATCATAATAATATTTCAACTATGATATTAAATAAAAAATAAATATATTAATAAAAGATAAATTGAAAATTAAATTAGTAGGAAATATTAAATAACATAAATAAATAATATAAATTAAATGATTATGTGGTATAATCTCATTCATAAAAATACCAAAATTTAAATACAAGGTATTAATGTATTACGTGGTAGTCGAATCCATTAAATTATATAACATAAAACATGTATTTTATGTTCGGTATTTAGTTAATAATGTATGATATTTAGTCAACGATGCCTTGTATTCAGTCCAAGATGCACGATATTCAATGCATGATATCTGATATTTAATCCATAATGTCCATATATTCTTTTAACCGAAGTCAAATCGAAAACAAAATTGTTTAAAAATAATTTTTTCTACATCATAAATTATCTGTTTTTTATTTTTATTTTGTTAAAGCATTTATGTCATAATAACCTATTAAAAAATAAAATATGATGGTAAAAATAAATATATATATATATATATGGATATATGTTACATAATTAGATATGATCATATATATTACTATATGTATATATTTATGTATATACTATAAATATGGTTGTATATATAAATATATATGTAATTGTTATAAGAATACTATAAATATGATATATATATATATTATATGATATAAATGGTGTATATATATATAATGAACCAAAAAAGAGAAAATTCACATAACGAGAAAATATGAAAAAGTCATAGTTGCATTTTTATAGTTATAATACTTTTATTAAATTTAATAGTTGCATTTTTATAGTGATAATACTTTAATTACATTTCTTATATAAAGAAAATTTCAATGAGCGCTTAAAAAAAGAAATGATAGCCGAGAGGTTCTGGTCTCTGGAATTTTAGCTCTCCCAGCTTCCTGAGACTTAAACATAGTCACCTCCATTAAAATTTAGAAGTGTTGTTAAGATGCTCATGAAATTATATACTGATTTCTCATGAGCTTGTCATCTTCTCCTCTTTAATATTGTGCAAACATGAAAAAATAAAATAGAACTTGTGTTTATGATCTCTCATATGAATGAATCTCTCTTGCTCTCTTGTGTTTGTGATTTTTGCTGAAAGTGTTTTTATTTCTTCCCGGATGTGATACTCTTCACACATTCCAAAAGTTCATATATTAAGCTATTACAAAAGATTGATCTTGCCCCTGTTAGAGACAATCTCTTACACATATTACTGACATATTTTACTCAAAATGGGAAGATTCTCTAGCCTTAATACTATCGTGACTTCACTCCTCCTCTGTCGCTCTCACAAACCCTGTCACATCTCTGCCGGTCAGTAGCTTCAATCTCCCTCCTGGCCGATCGAGGTGCGATGCCGATCTTCCCTCTCAGTTCACAGAACCGTCCAGTCGGCAACGACTTGGTGAGGATGTCCGCAACTTGCTCCTCGCCTCGCACATAGCGTAAGTCCACTCTTCCCCCCGCATGTGCTTCTCTAACAACATGAAGCTTAATTTTTATGTGGTTGGTCCGTTTATGATTTATCAGATTCTTTGCGATTGCTATGGCTGCTGTACTATCACTGTAGATAGGTACACCCGACTTCATGTGAAATCCTAACTCCCAAATTGATTCGTCGCTGCACTTAACGCCATATATTCGGCCTCGGCCGTAGACTGAGCCACAATTGACTGCTTTTGTGTTTCCCAACTAAACACGATCATAAAACAATACCCGCTCGTGCTACGCATATCAATCGTACTCCCTGCTTGGTCTGCATCCGCATAACCCACCAACTCAGCATGTTCCACTTGTGTGAATTTTAGACCGTAGTCTGTTGTTTTCCGTATATATCTTAACACCCTCTTTGCGTTGTGAAGGCTGTGTACTGTTGGTTTTGCGTTGCTTCGTGATAGGTACAAAGCTGCACACTCAAGGTCTGGACGAGTGGAGGCAAGGTAGAGAATTCCACCTACCATGCTCCTCCTGTACACAGTATGCTCGGTCTCCGTCTTCTTTGGTTTTAGAATTTAGGATTAAGGGAGTGCTTACTCCCTTTGATTCTAGCATACCAAACTTTGAGAGAAGTTGGATAGCGTACTTCTCTTGGCTTAAGAAAATCCTATCTTTGAGGTACTTCACCTCAAAACCCAAGAAAAATTTAAGTGAACCTAAGTCAGTCTTGTCAAATACTGAACTTAGCTTGACTTTAAAATCTTCAATCAACTTAAAACTTCTCCCTGACAATATTATATTATCCACGTATAAACAGATAACCAAAATGTTACCTTCCTTCACCTTGATATACATAGCAGCGTCACAATGGCTCCTTACGCATTCTTCTTGCAAGAAGAATGTATCAATCTTGCTATACCAGGCCCTCGGTGACTGCTTTAAGCCATATAGTGCCTTGTTAAGTCTTAAAACTTTGTGTTCTGAGCCAGTTACCTCATATCCTAGTGGCTGTTCAACGTAGAATTCTTTCTTAATTTCTCCTTTTAGAAATGCTGACTTTACATCGATCTGATGTAAAGGCCAGTCCTTCTGTGCTGCCACGGCTATCAAGGTTCGTATTGTGTTGTGCCTTGAAACTGGGGCAAATGTCTCCCCATAGTCTAGCCCGTAGGTTTGAGTAAACCCTCGTGCCACTAGTCGCGCCTTATACTTCTGAATTTTCCCTTCTTCATCCGTCTTAACCTTGTATATCCACTTCACCCCAATAACTTTCTGATTCACGGGTCTCTCAGTTGAATACCAGGTTTTGTTCTTATGCAACATCTACATTTCAACGTCCATCGCCTCTTTCCACTCTGGGTGCCTTAGAGCCTCTTCATATGAGGTAGGTTCCATCACGGCTAGATAACAACTTTCTTCTGGCTGTATCCCTTCAGTGTTCTCCTCAATTCGATATAATTCGCAGAATCTCCATGTTCGATGTACGTCACGGGATAATTCACTGGTATTCCGAGTGCTAGGCTCCTGGGATGATGGAGTGTTAGACAATGAAAATTGCAGAGGAGTACCTGGAGGTGTTCTCCTCGTGCTACTCTCACTGTCCCTTGCACTTGGCTGCCCTGAGGTACTCCCCACTTCAAACATAGTCGTAGGTGCTCCCTCCGGGTTACTGAAATTCTGTGGATTCAGAAATACCATAGGTATAGGTACTTCCTTCTTCCCTTCTTTAGTTTCCCAATCCCAGCTTTTCTCCTCATCAAATATTACGTCTCTAGATACCTCCACCCTTCTCGTCTCAATCACATAAACCCTGTAGCCCTTGCTCTGGCTGCTGTAATCCACAAAGACACAGACTTGTGACTTGTCATCCAGCTTTCCCTGTTTCTGTGCAGGCACCATTTTGTAACACAAATACCCAAAGATTCGTAGGTGTCCAATAGAGGGCTTGTGCCCACTCCAAACCTCCAAAGGGGTTTTGTCTTCCAGTTTCCTTGTAGGCAATCTGTTCTGTATGTACGCCAAAGTAAAAACTTCCTCTGCCCAAAACTTGTTAGGTATATTCTTATCCTTCAGCATACACCTAGTCATTTCCATCAGGGTGCGATTCCTTCGTTCAGCCACCCCATTCTTCTGTGGCGTATATGCCACACTCAACTCCCTTACTATCCCCTTTTCGGCCAAATAATTTGAGAACTCCTTAGAGTTGAACTCCGTCCCTCTATCAGACCGTAGCTTTTTTATCTTCTTCTCTGTTTGGTTTTCAACTTGAGTTGCAAAGCTCCTAAATATTGCAAACACGTCTGACTTGAGCCTCGAGAAATAAACCAAAGTCATATGGGAGTGGTCGTCTGTGAAAATTAACAGATAGACGCTCCCATCTAGTGAGGGTGTGTCCATAGGTCCATACAAATCTATGTGTATAAGACCTAGGATTTGTCTCGCCTTGTACTCCAAGCTCTTAGGAATTTCCTGTCTATGTTGCTTACCTTTAGCACACCCCTCACATACCTCCTTCACCACATTAATTTGTGGTAGCCCTTTCACCATCTTATCTCGTTGTAACTTCTCCAAGTTATGAACTCCCGTGTGACCTAGCCTCTTATGCCATAGGTCCGAGACACTCATCTTCTCCTCGGCTATTCTAGCCTCCTCTTTAACTATCCTCTACTTGAGAGGATACGCCTTCTTAATCATCGGTGCTTCAACCACCTTTGCACCAACCTTATCCTTGATCAAACACTTGTGTTATGTGAACACTACTTCATACCCATTTCTTACCATCTACGGCACACATAGCAGGTTCTTGTCCAACCCCGATACAAGGAAACTGTCCTTAATAATTTTGACTCCCTTCTTCGTATTAACTTGAATGTTGCCTTTACCGGCAGTGGTTAAAACTTCTCCATTTCCAACCTTTATAGATACTCTAAAGTACCTATCAAGCGTTGTGAAATACCCTTCGTGTTTTGCCATGTGATTTGTAGCACCACTGTCCATTAACCACACATCGTCTTCAAAAACTTCATGTGTCAAGTGTGCTACCGTGAACAATGAATTTTCTTCTTCTTATTGTTGTTCGTTTATGTGTGCTTGATTCTGTGTGGGTCTTTTGTTCTTGCATTCTCGTGTAAAATGACGCAGTTTGCCACAAGTGTAGCACTCCTTCTTTCCTTTGTTTTGTTTTGATCTCCTTGTGACTGCTTGTTTCTAAAGAAACATTGGCTCTCCTGTTGGTTGTCTTTCTTGCATATGCTGCAATACTTCTTCCCCTTAGATTTATAGTCTCCTTTCCCAAAGGATTTCTTGCTGGACTCAGTTCTGTTGTTATTGACCTTAAGTCCTTTAAACTTTGCCTGGAATGCACCTTCCAGACCTCCACCGTGCCTATCCTCTAGTCCCGCCTCCTGAGACTGTAACGAAATGACGAGTTCCCCCACTGTGTGTGTTGTGAGGTCCTTCTTCTGCTCAATGACCCCAACGTACGGGTCAAAACGCTCCTGTAATGAACACATGATTTTTTACACCAGTGTGTCCTCCTTGATCTCGTCTCCAAAAGCCCTCATTTTATTCGCCAACTCCGTAACTTTATTTGCAAAATCCTTGATGCTTTCCTTCTCACCCTGTCGTAGGGTGTAATAATTTGCTCTCAGCCTTTGGAGTTTTATCATTGTTGTCTTGTGGTCCCCTTGAAACCTCTTCTTAAGGAGATCCCAAGCAGCCTTCGATCACTCACACACCGATAGGAGTGCTGCAAAAATGTCGTCCGAGACTGCGCGGTACAAGAGCTGTAAGGCAGTCTGGTCCTTAGCTTCATTCTCCTCCCACACTTGAAAAGATTTTTGCAACTCTTCCTCCATAACACCAGCCCCGACCATGGGCTTCTCAAGTAGTCCTTCGGTGACTACCTTTCACAGTTGTTTTGACCTGAGTAATGCCTTCATCTTGATTACCTAGAGGTTGTAACTCTTACCATCGAAAATAGGTATCGGTGGTGTATTATGCATCTTCGTATATGTTGCTTGTGCTGAATAGTTTGTGCTATCTTTTGTGTTGTTTGTTGTGCTTGCGCTTGTGCTCCCTCTCGGCCTTTAGATCCGGAAAGCTCTGATACCAATTGTTGTTAAGATGCTCATGAAACTATATATTGATTTCTCATGAGCTCGTCATCTTCTCCTCCTTAATATTGTGCAAACATGAAAGAATAAAATAGAACTTGTGTTTATGATCTCTCGTATGAATGATTCTCTCTTGCTATTGTGTTTATGATTTTGGCTGAAAGTGTTTTTGTTTCTTCCCGGATGTGATACTCTTCACATCCTCCAAAAGTTCATAATATTAAGCTATTACAAAAGGTTGATCTTGCCCCTATTAGAGACAATCTCTTACACATATTACTGACCTATTGTACTCAAAATGGGAAGATTCTTTAGCCTTAATACTACTTGATGTTTTCTGGTTTTTTACTTTGTTTTACAATACCGTTACCCCTTTTTTTTCTTGTCTGCTCACCCCCCCGTTTTTTCTTTCTCACGTGCATGGGCTGTGTACACGTTGTGTGCTTAACCGTCATGGGCTTGTGTCTCCATTTTCTGGGCTTGGGTGAGCTTGGGCCTTGGCTGGTTCACGCGGCCCATCAGTCTTTCTTCATGCTTCTGATGCGTATCAGAGTTAAATATAACCTAATCTACCCGCAAGTGCACGGCACGTGTGTAGTATTTTAGGTGTCGATCCCACAGAGACTACGCAATGCTACCTAAACCCGAACTACGAATCAAACTTGCTAACGAAAGAGTGGTGATGAAGAATAAAATACTGAAAGTAAACTAAACTACTTGGGTTCTAACGATAAGACAAGCGTCCTAGGAAACCGGTTTCACCACAAGACTACCGAAACCAACGATCAACCTATCTATCATGCAATCCCAGTTAAAGCTATCTAAGGCGGACGATCCTAACATGATATCTACCCTCTCTCAAGGCATAGACACGTGATCTAGACAAGTTGCCCCCTACTTTCGTGGCTGACACCTTGAACTAAACCCATAAACTCTGTGATTCGCCCGTTCACCCTCAACCATTGTTACCCTACTTTCGTGGCCTAACCTCGGTTGTTCTAAACCTGATCTTCCAAGACTAGAATTCTCCTTTCGGTCCTTCTCCTAATCTCTAACACATGTATTTACGTGGCCTTTGTAAACACAAGTAAATTAAAGAACTCAGATAAAGAATAGATGAACTAAAACGGGAAGATGCATTCAAAATAGATCAAAAACGGTCTCGGGATAGCCAAGGGCTAATCCCTTCTCCTAGAACAAACAAACTACTCGCTCATGCGTCTGTAAAGAAACATAAACATAGTAGAGAGTCTAAGGAACATAAAAACCAAACAAAACCGAAGTGGCGGTGCTTGATCTCCAATGCTCCTCGCTTATCTCCTCGCAAGAATCTGCTCTAACTTTGCTGAATTCTTCTCCTCTGTATGCTTGCTGTAACGGCGTCTTTTTGCCTCCTTTTAAGCCTCCTAAGTCGGTCCAATTGTTGCCCTAATTGCCCCACGAGTTCCCTTATGTTTTAAGTTAAGTTTACTTAAGTTTTGAGAGGTTTCGGGCCGCTACCCGCTCGGGTAGCGAGTGTACCCGCTCGGGTGCGGCTAGGGCAGTTCGTGCGCGTCCTGTGGTGCTGGAATGGTGCCCGATCGGGCATGGCATGTGTGCCCGCTCGGGCACAAGGCAAAATGGTCCTAAATGCTTGCCCGAGTCGTGCTAAATGGTCCACACAATTGGCCGTAGGTTTTGCCCGATCGTGCAAGGGTTGTGCCCGACCGGGTGAGGCTTTTCCATGCTCAATCTCGTCCCGTTTGTCCCGTGATGATCCCCAAAGTTGCTCCTTAGCTCCGTGCATGTTCCTTTAGCTCCAAAATAGTCCAAATACGCGTAAAAACCTGTAAGAACATGAAAAGCACGAAAGCAAGTAAAACGGATACAGAATCATACGTAAAACATCACATATGTATCAAAAACGTCTCCTAAATCGTGCAAGAAATACGTATGAAAACGAGATGATCAAAATCCCCCAGACTTGAATGTTTGCTTGTCCCTAAGCAAACGTAAACGTGGAATACATGGGGTATGAAAATACGAGAATCCCCCTTCTCCTAGAAACACCGCTAAAGCGAACCTAACCGATCAACTAGCAAATCGAGAGCAAATTCGGCCTAATCGAGTTTTCAGCCTTAATCCTAGGTCCACCACGGTTACCCATAAGAAAGTAAATCAAAGGAGACTAGACACACTACCGTAACTCCCTCCACCAGAAAAGACTTCAGACTATGCTAAACCTAGGTCAACCGAGGATACTTGTTTCTTTCTTTCCGAGCTTCTTCTTTTTTTCTTTTTCTTTTTCTTCTTTTTGTTATTCTTTTTATGAATTTTCTTTCTTTTGTTTTCTTTTATTTTTTTCTTTTCCATTTTTTTCTTTTCTTTTCTTCTTTTTCTTTGCATACACACTAGGCTTCTAGGACGTCGGATTTGAAGGGATCCAGCCTCTACTTAGACCCAGACTACCGATGACGGTATACTCATGCATCTCGTGTAAGAGTGCAGCGGAGTAGGTGGCTTTTTGTGCCTTGCCCTTAGGACGTAGAAAGATGATCGCCAACCCACCACTTAGACCCGAGCCACCGAAGGAGTAACAAGGTCGATGCACTCATATCGATTTTTGATCATGCTTATTAGGCACTATTTCTATCGACAGCGGAGTGTTAGTGTGTGCTTTTTAATCTGCAAAACAAGCTCGATTTTATATGATCCAATGATCCTCAATGTAACCAAAGTAAAGTGTCGTCTACACGAAGTATGACCATCTGGGTAGAGAAAATAAACGACAGACCAGCCTAGCAACCTCGTCTAAACATCCCCACAAGTAACACTAGGATTCCCAAGAACTACGACCTATTGTTTTTCAGCCGACTAATAAGCTCTAACGCATAGGAAAACCTAGCTCAATAATGCAAAGTCTAACGGAAAAGGTCAACCTCTTAAGCATTCCTAAGTTCAGGGTTCATCTCAAAACGTGGCACCGGACAAGTGCCTTGGGACGACTCTGACTCAATGAAAACAAAAACAAACTAAAAATCGCAAAAATAACCTAAAAACTAAAAATCAAAGGAAAATGAAACGAAATCACCTGAAAAACGTGAGCTGCTCCCCCAGACTTGAATTGAACGGCGTCCTCGACGTGAAGCTCCGATGGAGGATGAAGGAAGTGAAGCACATTTGTGGTGTTATTATTTTTTTTTTGTGTTTTTCTGTTTATTTTTTGTGAAAAATAAATAACCGAATCTTTAACCTAAAAACTAAAAAAATTAAAAGCAAACAGCTGGGTTGCCTCCCAGAAAGCGCTTATTTAACGTCATTAAGCTTTGACGTCTCCATTCCTCATGCGTGCGCGACGGGTGGATCGGAAAGGGAAATGGAGTTTCCACTTTCGATCGGTTGAGCGGCTTGGTAGAGCTTAAGCCGCTGTCCATTGGCGTTGAACGTGTCACCCGCATCACTCCATAGTTCCACGTCTCGTACCTGAAAAGGATCAGACCAACAAGGCAGTAGGTCGCCCGAGAAAGACTTAGGTCGAGAATTAGAAAGTGGAACGAAATCACCTGATTGGAAGTCATGAGGTAGGGTCTTCTTATCGTGCCATCCCTTAGGCACATCATGCACGGAATTCACTTGCTCGATGTCCAAGGTTGGATAAGGGGTATCTGCGTTGAAAAGTTTAATGACATCCTTTTCCATTACCTCGTGCAAGTGCGGGTGCAGCCTCCTTTGAATTTCGAGTGAAGGTTCGTGGCTATCCTCCCTATAATTCCCGTACATACATATTGAAGAGCTGAGCCTCTTACGCTTCTTCACGCGTGTGGGCTGTCTTCTCATCTCATCTGCACTCATGTTACCATTTAAAACAGCAGGATATATGTTATCGGAATCAACGTACTCATACCGAGAATAAGGCGGCGGGTCGGGCTCAAGCTCGAATGCTTTCTCCGCTATGAAATCAGCATGCATATCACGTGGTATCTCCTCATGTGGGGCGTCTCCTAGTGCTGTAATTGCACTCATGAATTTCGTGTACATCTCAGCTCTTTCGTCCGCAAATCCTGCATTGTCGCCAACTCGTGTCAAATACCGTAAAAGAGAATCGGATGGACTTACTTGATCGTGTGTGTCTTTCTCTAACTCGTCCAGCGAATCTACTGTAAAGCAAGACTCCTTGAGTGGTGATTCGTCCATGGGGATGGGCAGGACGAATTCGATCGTTTCGTCTTTGACACGTAAGGACAACTTTCCTTGTTGTACGTCTATCGTCGCACCTGCAGTAGCTAAGAACGGCCTACCAAGAATAATAGGTGTCCTAGTGTCTTCCGTTATCTCAAGTACAACAAAATCAGTGGGAATGCAAAGCTTACCTACCATGGTGGGAACGTTTTCAATGATTCCCACCGGATGTCTTACCGTACGATCCGCGAGGCGTAGAGACATCTTCGTCGGTTTAAGGTTCCCAAACTCCATCCGCTTGAAAACTGTTTGTGGCATGATACTCACGCTTGCTCCTAAATCACACAAAGCATTTTCAATATCGAGATTACCTATTTTGCATGGGATGGAGAAGCTTCCGGGGTCCTTTAGCTTAGGTGGCAGCTTGTTCTGAAGAATTGCACTGCATTCCTCGGTAAGTGCTACAGTCTCGTTCTCTTCGGTGTGCTTCTCTTTGGACATTACCTCTCTGATGAATTTGGCACGATTAGACATCTTTAGGACTGCTTCCACGTATGGCATGTTGATGTCTAGCTTCTTGAGACCTTCTATAGATCTGCCCACTTTCTCTTGGTTCTTACTGCTTACCAATCGTCGAGGATACGGTATCGGAGGTACGTACGCCGGAGGAGCAACGTATGGCTTATCTAAATCTGGTTCGACTCCTTCCATAATCGCAACCTTACCTTTTCCTCTATCCAAAGACGTACCAGCAGCATCCCCTCGCTCATTTGAGGGCGAATTCTCGGCCTCATCATCGCTGCACACAGAAATAGCATTCACATGCTCTCTCGGGTTAAGATCGGGCTTACCGGGAAGCTGTCCGGGATTCCGAGAGGATGAGGCAGCCTGTTGTGCTATGGAGTTTTCCAACATCTTCACATGAGTGCTCAGAGACTCCATTTGAGTTTTAAGCTCACTAATCGCTGTCCCCACATCTGCGTTGAATTTGGTCTGAATCGATTGTTGCTCCTTGTGATCCTTGACAAATTCAAGCATCACTGCCTCAAAGTTTGATGAAGGTGCTTGAGAGGGTTGAGAGGCTTGCGGAGCTTGCTGTGCTTGCTGGAGTTGTTGGTTGTTTTGCTGGAAATTATTCTGCCTTGGTGGAAACCCCGAATACTTCACCGGTTGAGTCGTTCGATATGACAAGTTCGGGTGATTCCTCCAATTCGGGTTGTAGGTGTTCCCGAATTGCGTGTTGCCTTGCTGCTGGGCATAATACATCTGTTCGTAATCCTCATGTACTGTGCATTGATACGCTACATGGTCCGTATCTCCGCAATTCGCACAGTACATAGCATTCGCTGCATTACCCATGGCTCTATTCTGGTTAGGCTCATATAAACGACGAGTGCTATTAGGCATACCTCTTGGAGTGGACCACATGGTGTGGTTCATGGCGAGGTTATCAATCAGCTCAAATGCCTCCTCGACGCTCAGATCCATGAATGATCCTCTGGCAGCGTTATCCAACCTCATGCGGTGCTCATCTGAAATTCCATTATAAAAAGTTTGGATAACGTACCACTGCTCAAGTCCATGGTGTGGACATGACTGTAGAAGATCCTTGAATCTACCCCACGCCTCAAATAGCGTTTCTCCATCTCTGCACCTGAATGTCGTGATTTCCCCCCTCATCTGAATCGTCTTACTCGGAGGGAAGAAGCGTGATAGGAACAGTGTGCAGAGCTGATCCCAAGTGGTGATAGATCCCGCGGGGAGTGATTGCAGCCAAGCTTTCGCTTTTCCCCCAATTGAAAAAGGGAAAAGACGCAGCAAGATTGCATCCTCAGAGACTCCATGAATTTTGAACGTACCTGAAAGTTCGAGGAAATCTCTGAGGTGCTGATGTGGATCCTCATGGTTTCCACCCATGAATTGCTTCTGATAAAGCATATTTATCATTGCTGGCTTAATCTCGAATTGCTCTCTTGCAACAGCAGGCATCCTTATGGCCGTTTGCACGTTGTTCATGTTCGGCACCACGTAATCCCTTAGACGACGTGGTGGAGGAGCCTGTAATTGCATCTGTCCATTGCCGTTCTGATTATCCATCTTTTGTCGACCTGAAAGTTCTGCAAAGGACAAACAAAGAACAATTTACGTAGAAGGAACGAAAGAAAAGAAAACAAAAATAAAAACAAAGCAAGAAGGACTCTAGGTTCGAATCTAAGACGCGTTGACAATAGTCCCCGGCAACGGCGCCAAAAACTTGATGCGTATCAGAGTTAAATATAACCTAATCTACCCGCAAGTGCACGGCACGTGTGTAGTATTTTAGGTGTCGATCCCACAGAGACTACGCAACACTACCTAAACCCGAACTACGAATCAAACTTGCTAACGAAAGAAGGTGAATAAGGAATGAAATACTGAAAGTAACTAAACTACTTGGGTTCTAACGATGAGATAAACGTCCTAGGAAACCGGTTTCACCACAAGACTACCGAAACACACGATCAACCTATCTATCATGCAATCCCAGTTAAAGCTATCTAAGGCGGACGATCCTAACATGATATCTACCCTCTCTCAAGGCATAGACACGTGATCTAGACAAGCTGCCCCCTACTTTCGTGGCTGACACCATGAACTAAACCCATAAACTCTGTGATTCGCCCGTTCACCCTCAACCGTTGCTACCCTACTTTCGTGGCCTAACCTCGGTTGTTCTAAACCTGACTTTCTAGGACTAGAATTCTCCTTTCGGTCCTTCTCCTAACCCCTAACACATGCATCTACGTGGCCATCGCAAACACAAGTAAATTCAAGAACTCAGATAAAGAATAGATGAACTAAAACGGGAAGATGCATTCAAAATAGATCAAAAGAGGTCTCGGGATAGCCAAGGGCTAATCCCTTCTCCTAGAACAAACAAACTACTCGCTCATGCGTCTGTAAAGAAACATAAACATAGTAGAAAGTCTAAGGAACATAAAAACCAAACAAAACCGAAGTGGCGGTGCTTGATCTCCAATGCTCCTCGCTTATCTCCTCGCAAGAATCTGCTCTAACTTCGCTGAATTCTTCTCCTCTGTATGCTTGCTGTAATCACGTCTTTTTGCCTCCTTTTAAGCCTCCTAAGTCGGTCCAATTGTTGCCCTAATTGCCCCACGAGTTCCCTTATGTTTTAAGTTAAGTTTACTTAAGTTTTGGCTTCTCCATGCTCAATCTCGTCCCGTTTGTCCCGTGATGATCCCCGAAGTGCTCCTTAGCCTCCGTGCATCTCCTTTAGCTCCAAAATGGTCCAAATACGCGTAAAAACCTGTAAGAACATGAAAAGCACGAAAGCAAGTAAAACGGATACGGAATCATACGTAAAACATCACATATGTATCAAAAACGTCTCCTAAATCGTGCAAGAAATACGTATGAAAACGAGATGATCAGCTTCCCTCGCAAGATAGAAGTCTCTCAGAACCTTCTCCTCGTGACTTCACTCCTCCTCTGTCGCTCTCACAAACCCTGTCGTATCTCTGCCGGTCAGTAGCTTCAAGAAGCCTTGTGAAGGTTTTCTAGGTTTATTGGCCTTTACTAGATTCCTGCCCAATTCGAAGAGAGGTAAATACTACTGTATTTGTCCATCTTTGATTTATTTTCGATGTTAGGATTTGGTTGGGTTCTTCCGAGATCTCTCTGATCCTTAGATCCTAGTTTTTTCCTTACTGAGTTTGATGTCGTAAATTTTTTTTGCCTAAGATTGGAGTTTGCGTTGTTTCTTTCTTTGGGGTGCTCTAGTCATCGAGATTGCGGGTAGAAACGGTGAGACTCGGCTGTTGCCCGATTGAGGTGTTTGGGATTTCTTTTTCTGGTTTCTTAATTTGTTCAGAATGTGGTTCATTGTCGTTTGTCTTGATGAATTCATCGGAACGCAATTAGAGTTACCAGAAGAAGCGAGATGTGGAGGAAAATATTAATTTGAAGCCAAGCTGGTTCGAAGGAAGAAGTCACGACATCATGGAGCAGTGGTAAGAGATACGAGAAAGACCAGGGAAGGAGATGAAGAAAAATGGGTTTTCTCATAAAAAAAGAAAACGTAGATCTATTGTGATTTTATATCGGGATAAAGAACTAGAAGAGAAAGAATACGAACCTGTATTCATGATGATAGACGAAACGGAAATGGTCTTCTAGTTCAACGTGTAAAGCTTAATCTAAACAATGATGAGATATTTATAATGAGAGAATTTTGGGAGATTGATTTTGTTAGAGAAAGAAAAAATAAAATTTTTTTAAGTCTCCCCAAAAGTCTCTTTATATACACGTGAACTATGGACCATAACCGACAGATAACCAATTAATTATCCGGTTACCAATTGTATCGTTTGATTCCGTCCATCATGAAAATTAAACGATACTACGAATGGTCTCTATGCATATAATTCCTCACACTCGTTTCAATACCGAAGTCCAATTAATTAAAACCATATCCGATCGCATTTTATTTGGACTAAATCGAATGACAACCTTATTCATAATTATTCACATATTTGGTCCACAAATATTCTTACAACACTCCCACTTGGACCGTATATGTGATTCCTAACATTATGGAATAACCTTAAGAGCGCTCATTATATTTGTTGTCATTAAACTGGTATTGACCGACGTCTCGTCTATCAATCATATTCATGTAGAACCAAAGAGATTCAACCACTTTTTCATGTAGTTGAATCCACAAATGATCACATACATCAATATAGATGAATGACATAGACTAGAATGTGGATGCATAGCAAGGAGATTTCACATAAAGTGATCGATACATGTCTATCCCCAATTGGTCCTCCTTAATCGAGATCAACTTTAAACTTAAACATACAGAGTAGAAACTGAAACTGAAACCAAATAGTTCCGAAACATAATACCAAAATGAATAAGTGTACGTCGAGATTGTAAGTACAAGAGCAAACTGAAATAGATACAAAGCTCCCACTAAACCGACATACCGTCAAAAGAAATAATACACATATAAGCGGTATGCTCATAAAAGACTTTGGGTATGACACCCTTAGTCAGCGGATCCCCAACCATGGAACTTGTACCTATGTGCTCTGAATTCTCTCCCTAGAACCAAGGTACTTAATATTAATATACTTCGACTTCGATGTACTCTTATTGTTGTTGAAGTATAGTACTGCAGAATTATTGTCACACTAGATCTTGAGCGGTCTGTCTACACCCGCCACAGCACGCAGCCCCGTGACAAGATTCTGCAGCCACACAGCATGATTAGATGCCTCATAACATGCTACATACTCCGCCTCCATGGTGGATGATGTCACAAGCTTTTGCTTGGCACTACTCCAAGAAATAGCTCCACCAGTAATAAGGAATACATAGCCTGAAGTGGATCGAAAACTATCAAGACATCCAGTAAAATTCGAATCCGAATAACTAGTGATCTCGAGCTGGTCTGATCGTCTATATACGAGCATATGATCCTTTGTCTTCTAAAGATACCACATTACCCGTTTGGCTACTTTCCAATGATCAATTCCCGGGTTGCTCATGTATCTTCCCAGCATGCCAACAATGTATACCAAGTCAGGTCGTGTACAAACTTGGGCATACATCAGACTCCCTACAACCGAAGCATAAGGAATCTTGCTCATTGCCTGAATTTTCCAAATCAGTTTTTGGCACTGACTAAGAAAATCCTAATTTGTCCAAAACAAAAATTGAAACCAAATTCTGTCTAAAAGACGGTACAACAAAAACACCCTTCAAATCTAGAAATTGACCGGTCTTCATCAGAAGCCTGAATTGCCCGATCGCTTCCACCTTCACGCTTTTACCTTCGCCCACAAAGATGTATCTTTCACCATCATTCGGCTCTCGGTAATGGAGGAAACCTTGCATAGACATACTTACATGAGTTGTAGCACCTGAATCAACCCACCACGTATGTTTTGGTACAGAAGCTAAATTGATCTCAGAACAAACCAAACTGAGAGTCATACCTTTTTGCGCATGCCAAGCATGATACTTGGTGCAAGAATTATTCATATGACCAGCCTTGTGACAAAAGAAACATTTCTGAACTTTAGCCAGAGCTTGTTTCTTTTGCACATGACTTGATCCTGAATAAGCGGTCTCATTCCCTTTCTTCCTTTTTCTGGTCTTGCTCTTTGAGGCGGTGGCTACGAAAGCACTTTGTGTCTTTTCCTGCCTCAATCTCTGCTCCTCTTGCACACAATGTGAAATGATCTCGTTAAGAGTCCACTTATCCCTTTGGCAGTTATAACTGACCTTAAAATTACCGAATTGTGCAGGGAGAGAGATCAAAACTAAGCACACAAGGACATCTTCCGATAACTCAATCATTCCAAGTGACTTTAGCTTCGAGGCATGTTCGACATTTTCATAATGTACTCTCGAAGACTCTCGTTGCCTTTGTACCTCATGGAGATAATTTCCGCTAAAAGCGTAATTGTTTCCGCTTTGTCATTTTTGGCAAAACATTTCTCCATGGCATCGAGATATTCCTTAGCATCAGTCACCTCTTCATGCACAAAGCCCCTGAAGACTGGAGAAAATGAATGCTTGATGATCATAAGACACGTGCAGTTTGAGGTGTCCTAATGCTCGAGTTTGTTGTGATCCTCAACAGAACTCTAATTCGTAATCGTGGGACGAACCTCCCTTATCGCAAGGTCGTTACCCATCAAAGCAAGCACAATCATCAAGTGCTCTTTCCATTCCAAAAAATTTGATCAATTGAGCATTGGAATCGAATTGATGTTGGCAAAGATACTTGATGTCGAATGCACAACTGCAAAATAAACCAACACTCGTGTTAGACATCATGCAAAAAAACTTTAATTGAATGACAACACATAACTTAATCCATAACAAGACACCATGCAACATCAAATTTCAATCTTTGGAAAGAAATTTGACTTGAAACTGGCGGCTCAACACAATAAATAAATAGTGGAAACTAAACATCTCATGTAATAAGCTAACCTTTGGGTCCACTTATCACATTATGTCATACCAAATGGTCGTCACTAATTTAATATTGTACACAAAAATTCAATTCTGCCAGACCACGAATATCCTTTGGGATTATCGAAGTCCGCATGAACTAAATAAGTGAATCTTCTCAATGTACTTAAATTAATCAATTTTCTCAAGAGAGCCCACTTTGGTGAGATATTAAGAAAATAAATTTATCTTATAAATTGATCAAAGATTATAACCTTAAAATCAATCATATTTTGAATGAATTATATACAAAAATAATTTACAATAATCTGTAAATATACTACAATAAAATTGTGATTTGTCTTAAAATAACACAACCCAAATGTGTTACATGCACTAAAATACCAATACGAAACCATTAATTCGTATCAAAACTAAATTATTTTATTAAAATAAATAATAATTATATGTTGAAGCATTTACTCAATTGTCAGTTACAAATTAGCACCACTAGCTTCCAACGAAAACGTTTGCCGTTACAATAACATTGAAACCTTATCTGTTATCCCAATGAAAATCACAACAACTCATGGAATTGAACAAACCACAGAGCAAATTTAGAAAGGAATTACCATTCAGAAGCCGTATTCATATCATATGTTTTTCTTAAGTTTTTCTTAACTAATGCACGCAAAAGAATTCCTAAGGTTCGATTAACTACCTCGGTTTGATCATCAGTTTGCGGATGACATGTTGTGGAAAACAATAACTTAGTTCCTAGCTTAGATCGTAGAGTCCTCCAAAAATGGCTAAGGAACTTCGTATCTCTATCCGAAACTATCGTCCTAGGCATCCCATACAACCTAACTACTTCCTTAAAGAAAAAACTTGTTACGTGCAATGCATCATCCGTTTTGTGGCATGCTATGAAATGTGACATCATAGAAAATCTATCAACAACCACAAAGATTGAATCATTTCCAGTCTTAGTTCTAGGGAAGCCAACCACAAAATCCAAAGAGAATATCCTAGACCGTTGCAATTCATCAAGTATATCATCTAATCTAGGAATGGAGTGTCGATAATTCACCGTGATATTGTTGGTTGCTCCACAATCAACACACAAATGCCAACTGCCATCCTTCTTTGGCACGAGTAAGATGGGAACGGCGCACGGGCTCATGCTCTCTCGAATATGTCCCTTTGCCAAGAGTTCCTCCACTTGTCTTTGCAACTCTTTAGTCTCAACTGGGCTGGTACAATAAGCTAGCCGATTTGGAAGTGCGGCTCCGGGAATGAAGTCTATTTGTTGTTTGATGCCGCATGTAGGAGGTAATTGATGCGTATCAAAGTTAAATAAAATAACCTAAACTACCCGCAAGTGCACGGCACGTGTGTAGTATTTTAGGTGTCGATCCCACAGAGACTACGCAACACTATCTAAACTCGAACTAAGAATCAAACTTGCTAACGAACAAATATGGATGAAGAATGAAGTACTGAAAGTAAAATAAATGAGTTGGTTCTTAACGATATGACAAACGCTCTAGGAATCCAGTTTCACCACAAGACTACCGAAACCAACGATCAATCTATCTATCATGCAATCCCAATTAGAGCTATCTAAGGCGGACGATCCTAACATGATATCTACCCTCTCTCAAGGCATAGACACGTGATCTAGACAAGTTGCCCCCTACTTTCGTGGCTGACACCTTGAACTAAACCTATAAGCTCTATGATTCATCCGTTTTACCCTCAACCGTTGCTACCCTACTTTCGTGGCCTAACCTCGGTTGTTCTAAACCTGATCTTCCAAGACTAGAATTCTCCTTTCGCTCCTTCTCCTAATCCCTAACACATGCATCTACGCGGCCGTCGCAAATACAAGCAAATTCAAACACTCAGATAGAGAATAGATAAACTAAAACGGGAAGATGCATTCAAAGATAAATAGAAAGTGGTTCCGGGATAGCCAAGGCCTAATCCCTTCTCCTAGAACAAACAAACTACTCGCTCATGCGTCTGTAAACAAACATAAACGAAATAGAAAGTCTAAGGAACATGAAAACCAAGCGAAACCGAAGTGTCGGGTTGATCACCAATGCTCCTTGCTTGCCTTCTCGCAAGAATTCTTCTCCAATCACGAACTGAATGAATCTGTCTTCTAATGTCGTCCTCTGCCTCCTTTTATGTGTCTTATGTCGGTCTAAGTGTTTCCTTAATTGCCCCCACGAGTTCCCTTTTGTTTTAAGTTAATTTTACTTAACTTTGCTGGTTTCTCGGGTCACGACCCTCTCGGGCGCTGAGTGTGCCCGCTCAGGTGCGGCTAGGGTAAGTCGTGCAGGTCGTGGGGCTGAAAGGGATGCCCGATCGGGCATGATGAGTGCCCGCTCGGGTGTAAGGCATTTGGTCGCGCAAGAATTCTTCTCCAATCACGAACTGAATGAATCTGTCTTCTAATGTCGTCCTCTGCCTCCTTTTATGTGTCTTATGTCGGTCTAAGTGTTTCCTTAATTGCCCCCACGAGTTCCCTTTTGTTTTAAGTTAATTTTACTTAGCTTCGCTGGTTTCTCGGGCGCTCAGTGTGCCCGCTCGGGTGCGGCTATGGTAAGTCGTGCAGGTCGTGGGGCTGCAAGGGATGCCCGATCGGGCATGATGAGTGCCCGCTCGGGTGCAAGGCATTTGGTCGGGCATTCCCTTGCCCGAGTCATGCAGGAATTGTGCACCAAATTTGCCGTAGCTCTTGCCCAATCGTGCATGAATTGTGCCCGACCGGGTGGAGGCTCTCCATGCTAAATCTCGTCCCGTTTGTCCCGTGATGATCCTCGAAGTTGCTCCTTAGCTCCGTACAAGTCCTTTAGCTCCAAAATAAACCAAATACGCGTATAAACCTGTAAAAACATGAAAAACACGAAAACAAGTAAAACGGATACGGAATCATACGTAAAGCAACACATATATATCAAAAGCGTCTCTTAAATCGTATGAAAACGAGATGATCAAAATCCCCTAGACTTGAATGTTTGCTTGTCCCTAAGCAAACGTAAACGTGGAACACATGGGGTGTAAAAAAACACGAGAATTCCCCCTTCTCCTAGAAATACCGCTATAGCGAACCTAACCGATCAACGAGCATGTCGAGAGCAAATTCGGCCTAATCGAGTTTTCAGTCTTAGTCCTAAGTCCACCACGGTTACCCATGAGAAAGTAAATCAAAGGAAACTAGACATGCTACCGTAACTCCCTCCACCAAACAAGACTTCAGACAATACCAAACCTAGATCAACTGAGGATACTTGTTTCTTTCTTTCCGAGCTTCTTTCTTTCTTTTTATTTTCTTTTTTTCTTTTTTTTATTTCTCTTTTTATTTTCTTTTGATGACTTCTTTTTCTTTTGTTTTATTATTTTTTTTCTTTTTCTTTTTTTTTTCTTTTTTTCTTTGCATACACACTAGGCTTCTAGGACGTCGGATTTGAAGGGATCCAGCCTCTACTTAGACCCAGACTACCGATGACGGTATACTCATGCATCTCGTGTAAGAGTGCAGCGGAGTAGGCGGCTTTTTGTGCCATGCCCTTAGGACGTAGAAAGATGATCGCCAACCCACCACTTAGACCCGAGCCATCGAAGGAGTAACAAGGTCGATGCACTCATATCAATTTTTTATCATGCTTTTTAGGCATTATTTCTATCGATAGCGGAGTGTTAGTGTGCGCTTTTAATCTGCAAAACAAACTCGATTTTATATGATCCAATGATCCTCAATATAACCAAAGTAAAGTGTCGTCTACACGAAGTATAACCATCTGGGTAGAAAGAATAAACGACAGACCAGCCTAGCAACCCCGTCTAAACATCCCCACAAGTAACACTAGGACTCCCAAGAACTACGACCTATTGTTTTTCAACCGACTAATAAGCTCTAACGCATAGGAAAACCTAGCTCAATCATGAAAAGTCTCACGGAAAAGGTTAACTTCTTAAGCATCCTAGGTTCGGGGTTCATCTCAAAACGTGGCACCGGACAAGTGCCTTCGGACGACTGTGACTCGCTAAAACAAAAACAAACTAAAACTACCAAAATAACCTAAAAAATAAAAAGTCAAAAGAAAATGAAACGAAATCACCTGACAAACGTGAGCTGCTCCCCCAGACTTGGATTGAATGGCGTCCTCGACGTGAAGCTCCGATGGAGGGTGAGGGAAGTGAAGCACGTTTGTGGTGTTGTTTTTTTAAATAAATAACCGAGTCTTAAACATAAAGATAAAAACAAACAGCTGGGTTGCCTCCCAGAAAGCGCTTATTTAACGTCATTAAGCTTTGACGTCTCCATTCCTCATGCGTGCGCGACGGGTGGATCGGAAAGGGAAATGGAGTTTCCACTTTCGATCGATTCAGCGGCTTGGTAGAGCTTTAGCCCGTTGTCCATTAGCTATGAATGTGTCACCCGAATCGCTCCATAGTTCCACGTCTCCATGTGTGAAGACTTCTCGTACCTGAAACGGATTAGACCAACGAGAACGTAGGTTGCCCGAGAAAAACATAGGTCGAGAATTGAAAAGTGGAACGAAGTCACCTAGTTGGATCTCATGAGGTAGGATCTTTTCGTCGTGCCATCCTTTAGTCACTGATTCTTTCTTTGGCACATCATGCACGAGATTCACTTGCTCGCTGTCTGAGGTTGGATAAAGTGTATCTGCATTGAAAAGTTTTATGCCGTCCTTTTCCATTACCTCGTGCAAGTGCGGGTGCAGCCTCCTTTGAGTTTCGGTGGAAGGTTCGTGGCTGTCCTCCATATAATTTCTGTGCATACACATTGAAGAGCTGACTCTTCTACGCTTCTTCACGCGTGTGGGTCGTTTTCTCATTTCTTCTGCCCACTCATGTTAGCATTCAAAATAGCAAGATATGTTCTATCACTTTCAACATACTCATACCAAGGAGAAGACGGCGGAGGGTCGGGCTCAAGTTCGGGCGTTTTCTCCGCTGAAAAACCAGCATGCATATCACGTGGTATCTCCTCACGTGGGGTGTCTCCTAGTGCTGCAATAGCACTCATGAATTTCGTGTACACCTCAGATCCTTCATCCGCGAATTCTGCATTGTCGCAAACTCGTGTCAAATACCGTAAAAGAGAATCGGAAACACTTACTTGATCGTGCGTGTCTTTCTCTAACTCGTCCAGCGAATCAACTTTAAAGCAAGACTTCTTGAACGAGGATTCGTTCATGGGGCCGGACAGGTTGAATTCGATCTTCTCATCTCCGACACGTAAGGACAGCTTTCCTTGTTGTACGTCTATCATTGCACCTGCCGTAGCTAAGAACGGCCTGCCAAGAATAATAGGTATCCTAGCATCTTCCTTTATCTCAAGTACAACAAAATCAGTGGGAATGCAAAGCTTACCTACCATGGTGGGAACGTTTTCAACGATTCCCACCGGATGTCTTACCGTACGATCCGCGAGGCGTAGAGACATCTTCGTAGGTTTAAGATCCCCGAAGTCCATCCGCTTAAAAACTGAGTGAGGCATGATACTCACGCTTGTTCCTAAATCACAAAGAGCATTTTCAATATCGAGATTACCTATTGTGCATGGAATGGAGAAGCTTCCGGGATCCTTCAACTTAGGTGGTAGCTTGTTCTGAAGAATTGCACTGCATTCCTCGGTGAGTGCTATCGTCTCGTTCTCTTCAATGTTCTTCTCTTTTTATAGTACCTCTTTGATGAGTTTGGCATGATTAGGCATCTTTTGGAGGGCTTCCACGTATGGGATGTTGATGTCAAGCTTCTTGAGACACTCTACAAATCTGCCCACTCTTTCTTGGTTCTTACTGCTTACCAATCGTTGAGGATACGGTATCGGAGGTTTGTATGCCGGAGGAGCAACGTATGGTTTGTCTAAATCTGGTTCGACTCCTTCCATAATCGCAACCTTACCTTTTCCTCTAATCATGGACGTACCAGCAGCACTCCCTCGCTCTTTCGAGGGCGAATCCTCAACCACATCACCGCTGTACACAGAAATAGCATTCACATACTCTCTCGGGTTTAGCTCGGGTTTACCTGGGAGCTGTCCGGGATTCCGAGAGGATGAGGCAGCTTGCTGTGCTACGGAATTCTCTAAACTCTTCAAATGATTTCCCAAGGATTCCATCTGAGTTTTAAGTTCGTTGATCGCTGTCCCCACATCCGCGTTGAATTTGGTTTGAATCGATTGTTGTTGCTTTTGGTCCATGATAAATTCAAGCATTACCGCCTCAAGGTTTGATGAAACGGCTTGAGGAGGTTGAGGAGCTTGCAGAACTTGCTGAGCTTGCTGGAATTGCTGGTTGTGTTGCTGAAAATTATTCTGCCTTTGCGGAAATTCCGAATACCTTACCGGTTGAGTCGTTCGGTATGACAAGTTTGGATGATTCCTCCAATTCGGGTTGTAGGTTTTCCCGAATTGCGTGTTGCCTTGCTGCTGGGCATAATTCATCTGTTCGAAATCCTCATGTACCGTGCATTGATACGCTACATGCTCCGTATCTCCGCAATTCGCACAGTACATGGCATTCGCTGCATTACCCATAGCTCTGTTCTGATTAGGCTCATATAAACGACGAGTGCTATTAGGTGTACCTCTCGGAGTTGACCACATTGTGTGGTTCATGGTGAGGTTATCGATCAGCTCAAATGCCTCCTCGACGCTCAGATCCATGAATGACCCTTTGGCAGCGTTATCCAACGTCGTTCGGTGCTCATCTGAAATTCCGTTATAAAAAGTTTGGATAACGTACCACTGCTCAAGACCATGGTGTGGACACAACTGTAGAAGATCCTTGAATCTACCCCACGTCTCAAACAAAGTTTCTCCATCTCTGCATCTGAACGTTGTGATTTCCCCCCTCATCTGAATCGTCTTGCTCGGAGGAAAGAAGCGTGATAGGAACAGTGTGCAGAGCTGATCCCAAGTGGTGATAGATCCAGCGGGAGTGATTGCAGCCAAGTTTTCGCTCGTCCCCCAATAGAGAAGGGGAAGAGACGTAACAAGATCGCATCCTCTGAGACTCCGTGAATTTGGAACGTACCTGAAAGCTTAAGGAAGTCTCTAAGGTGCTGATGGGGATCCTCATGGTTTCTACCCATGAATTGCTTCTGATAAAGCATGTTGATCATCGTTGGCTTAATCTCGAATTGTTCTCTTGCAACAGCAGGCATCCTTATGGCTGTCTGCACGTTCTTCATGTCCGGCACCACGTAATCCCTTAGACGACGTGGTGGAGGAGCATGTAATTGCATCTGTCCATTGCCGTTCTGGTTATCCATCTTTTGTCAACCTGAAAGTTCTGCAAAGGACAAACAAAGAACAATTTACGTAGAAGGAACGAAAGAAAAGAAAACAAAAATAAAAACAAAGCAAGAAGGACTCTAGGTTGGAATCTAAGACGCGTTGACAATAGTCCCCGGCAACGGCGCCAAAAACTTACGAAAGAAAAGAAAACAAAAACAAAATCAAAAACAAAAACAAAGCAAGAAAGACTCTAGGTTCGAATCTAAGACGCGTAGACAATAGTCCCCGGCAACGGCGCCAAAAACTTGATGCGTATCAGAGTTAAATAAAATAACCTAAACTACCCGCAAGTGCACGGCACGACACTACAAAAAAACAGGCCATTTCCAACGGACAAATCCGTTGGAAAAGGCCAAAAATCCATTGGGAATGGCCTTTTGCAACGGACTGCAACGGATTTCAGTCCGTTGGGAATAGCGCGTTAGAAATTTGGATCCGTCGCAATTCGCAACGGATGGGCGACAGATAAATTCCGTTGCAAAGTGGTGACGGATGTTCCAACGGACAAATCCGTTGCAAATATTGTAACGGAAGCCCGTTGCCAGTATTGGTGACGTCAGCTAAATCTGCGGGGTCGATATCGTCATGACGTTCGCCGTCACCTCTAGAAGGTGTAGCATCTGAATCGGGACGCGGTTCTTGTTGCGATGTTGATCCCCTCCCTTGCCCCGACATGAGCTCGATCACGCTCTCCAAGTGCTGAACCTTGGCTTCGAGCTCTTCGATCCTCCGTTGTTGCGAGAAAGTCTCCTGCACAACGGGAGGTACCGAGGTGGCGTCTTCGACGATATCTTTCTGCAACGCCCCGAGACCGTATAGACGTCCCTTATACGGTCTCACCGACTACAAAATAAACAAAATTAATGTTAGTTCTTTACACATTACGAAATTAATAACTATAAAATAAAATTAATATAAAAATATACCTCTAAATAAATTTTGTCCTTTCGTAAAAGACTTAGGTCGTCGGCGCTTGAAGCGCAAGCTTGCGATTGCTGTGTGATCTTCTCTGTCACAGCTCGCACGGTTCGCTCCGCCCGTGGATCGACGAGTTCCGGTTCGCTGACCTCTTCTCCGACAACCGGCTTCTTCTTGGCATGGGTTTCTAAAACCAGCTTAAGAAGAGTCGGCTCTCTTCCTATCCGTTTGCAGTATCCGTTGCATTTGCAATATAAAATAAATTTAGTTAGATTAATATTTTACATAAAAAAAATAAAGAAATAAATTTAGATTCTTACCAACTCTTTCCTTCGTTTCGGGAAGGATTTTGATCCCGAAGTATGGCGATGTGGACCATATCCGGGAACTTTCTCACCGTAGCGACATTTTTTGGCTTTGTCGCTCTTGGCCTTGAATTCCGCGGACTCCCAATGTTGGATCATTTTGTTGAAGACCGCATCCGTTGCCCATGTTGGTTTGCGGCTGCTGGCGTAGTAATTACGCTTCGCACCGTTCATCATGAGCCGCATCCTCACTTGCATATCGTGCATCCATGCACTATATATGCGAGGCGTGTCCTTTCGCCTCCACCTGTATGAACGCTGAAATAAACATTATACAATTAGTATTATAATTAATGTTATATAAAGAAATATTAAATTTAATAGAAAAACTTACTATACAAGTGCGCCACCATTTGTGTGTTTGTGTTACTATAAAACTTTCTATAAACTTGGATTATGACGTTTTTTGTGTGTTTCAAAATGTCATCTTCATCAAACCTGAAACATTTAAATTAAATGTTAGATCATATTTAAAATATTTAACAATACAATAGATAAAATTAAATTTATACCAGAGCGTTCCCGGCGAACGATCAGGATCGATGATCGGAAGGGTTGGACGCCCATCAAAATCATCGATCAATGCATCGATATCGACCATATCGTCCTCCTCAAATATCGGCGGAGCCGATTCAGGTGAAGGAGGACGATATGGTGGGGGTGGAGGCGAGGGTGGAGCTCCCGCGGAACCAGCCAACAACCCAACCCGACCCGATAAACCTTCTAGATCTCATCATATTCTAAAATTTCTAGGTTTTTGAGGTTGCAACGGAAGTTTAGAGAGATGTTGTTTTTTGAAGTTGTGTTGAAATAAGAACTGTTCAAACCGTCTCCCTTCGCAACGGGCTTCCGTTAGAATTTTCAACGGATGGCCGTTGGAAATATCTGCAGACTAGAGTAGGCATCATTGCCTATTCTAACGGGCTTCCGTTAGAAATTCTAACGGATGTCCGTTAGTATGATGCGTCAGAATGGTTGCAACGGGCATCCGTTGGAAATATGGACAAATTTAAAATTTTTTCTAAGTGTCGGGGCTCGGATTTGTGTTTCAACGTCTATATAATTCTAATTTTTAATACATCTAACATTGTATATATAACCCATTCGATTGTATTAACGTTTCGATTGATCAATTACATATCGTATACATAAGTAAACATCATGAATGTTACACTTAATTAACATAATGAAATCGATTGTATGAACATTTCGATTGTTTGATTACACATCATATACATTATTGTATTTACAGTTCTTCTTCAGTAGATTCATCGATTGGCGAGTCTTCTTTCGATTGGTCATTGAATTCATCGCCGTTTTCATCTTCAGCATCTTCCGGTTCAACATCTTCATCCCGTATAAGTTCTCCGTCAATGTCATTTCTAGCAAGAATGTCCTCGCGATCCGTATCTATCAAACGAAGCGGCTGCGGATAATCGGGTTGCAACGCATCTTCTTTATCATCAGAGCTTATGATCCCTCGAGGCTTGATCTTCACTACGGCCCACCACTCCTCTCTTCGACGTTTCAATGTTGTTGGATATTGCACATAACAAACTTGATCTGCTTGATCTATGGTGATGAATGGATCATACTTACCATATTGTCGTGCCGGATTGACGTCAATTCCTCCCCAACGATTTTTTCGTATTCCACGTCCTACGGTTGGGTCAAACCATTGACATTTAAAAAGCATCACCTTCAACCCAACGAGACCAGGATATTCCAGTTGTATGATTTGGTGCAAAATGCCGTAGAAGTTATCACCCTCTATATCACTATTAACGCAAACGCCATAGTTGTATGTGCTTCTATGTTTTCCGTGTTCATACGTGTGGAATGTGTAGCCGCGAGTAAACAAGATTGGCCAACACATGACATTTCGTGCGGGACCATTAGCCAAATCTTTTAACCACGTAGGAAGTATTTCATCAGAATTTTTCACCTGTATACGTATGACACAAAATAAATTAATATTTTTATATACAATTAATTTATATATATATATATATGAGTACTTACGTAATCTCGAAACCATGAGCCATAATGTTGAACTTTCATGTCAGTGAGTTCATTTGCATTTAGATGAGGATATGTACCAAGCACTCCGTCGTCAAATATCCTGAATTATACGATTCGTTACATTTTACTATATATATATAAAAGATTGAAATTAATATGTACCATGTATACGTACCTTTCGAATGGTAATAACTCTTGACAATTTAGTAGTATATATGTGTGGACGTGATTATATTCCTCTGGTGTTAACCAATATTCATCGGATTTACCTCCTGTACGTCCAATCGGTGTAAACATTTCAGGAATCGTGCCAAACTGCGGATTATATTGATACATATAGTTTGTGTGATCATCCGCTGCACGAATGCGACTCGAAATAAAATGAGCTGAAATATGTTATTTCTTCCAGCAAGTATTGTTTGACAATAAATCCTTCGACCGCTGCTTTATTTTTTGCTTTTTTCTTTAAATGAAAGAAAAACCTTTCGAAAGGATACATCCATCTGAATTGAACTGGACCACCGAGTATTGCCTCATCTGGTAAATGTATCGGCAAATGCTCCATGACATCGAAGAATGAAGGCGGAAAAACTTTTTCCAATGCACATAATACTTCAGAGATATTGTTTTTCATTTCTTCCAAGTCAGCACCTTTTAAATTCCTTGAACATATATCTCTGAAAAATATGCTGATTCCGCATAACACATCGTGCACATTACGTGGTAACAGCTCAGCAAAAGCAATTGGAATGAGCCGCTGCATGAAAACGTGACAATCGTGACTTTTCAATCCAATCAGTCTCGACCCAACAATATCCACACACCGAGCAATGTTCGATGCATATCCATCGGGAAATTTAACGTCCTCTTTTAAACATTTTAATAATTTCATACGCAAACTCGGGAAATATTTCATTGAAATCTTTCCAAGCCTTACCATCCGATGGATGTTGCATTATACCTTCGACCGCCGAGTGTTCTGCATGCCATCTCATAGCCGCAGCGGTTTTTCTCGATTCATATAACCTTCTCAACCTGTTTGCTACAGGCATATTGAACATTTTACGTGAAGATGGTTTTTTATACCGAAATCTGCTTGCACCGCAAAACTTGCATTCCAACAAGTCTTTATCATTTCCCCAAAACAACATGCAACTGTTTCTACAAACATCAATTTCCTGATGTGGCATTCCCAAATCTTTCAACACATTCTTTGTTTCGTAGTATGTCTCAGGAGCTTGATTAATGTTCCGGTAATACTCACGCATTGTTTTGCAAAAAGAATCCATGCAATTTTCAGCAACATTGTAGTCTGTTTTAATACCCATCAATCTTGAAGATAAAGATAACCGAGACTGACCTTCACGACAACCTTCATATATAGGTTGTTTCGCCGAATCCAATAGGTTGAAGAATCGACGTGCATCGATGTTCGGCATTTGGTCATGCGTTTGTTCATTAACGACTCGAGGAAAAGCATCTGACACCATTTCCGCATATGGATTTGTCGTTGATGCTTCATAAATAACATCTTCATTTCGTTCTACTTGTACATCTTGCACGCTATCTCTTACACCGCAATCTTCGCCATGAAAAAACCAAATTTCGTAATTTTCAACGAAACCCACCTTATAAAGATGTTTGCAAACAATTTCTTGACTTCGATACTTCATATTTTTGCATCTTTTGCACGGACATAACATTGTTCCGCGTTCTTGACACAAAGGCTGCATCGACGCAAAACTCATGAATTGCTCTAATCCGTGTAAGAATTCTTGCGTAAACTTCTTCGGTTAAGGATCCTTTCTTCTATACATCCACTCTCTCGATCTATATATATTTCGATTCGAAGAAGACGACATTGTGTTGAAAATATGTTTGTTGTAGATGGTTTGCTACAAACCTCGGTTTAGATCTAAATATTGTTCTTTCCAACGGATGCTCGTTGGAAAGTGTGTAACGGATGCCCGTTGGACGATCACGTGAAATTATTTTGACCGGTGAACCTCGATATTCACAATTGCAACGGTATTCCGTTAACCTTTCTAACGAATGTCCGTTACAAATTGCAACGGACATCCGTTGGCATCTGTTGCGTCGGATTCTAACGGAGATCGCCAACGGAAACTTACCGTTAGAAACCCGTTACAAATTGCGACGGATTGAAACGGATAGGGCAACGGGCAATTTCCGTTGCAAATCCGTTCGTAAATTGTAACGGATGGCAACGGAAATGTTCCGTTAGAAATATTCTTGGCTCCGTTAAAATCCATTGCGATTTGTTTCCAACGTACGGATCCGTTGCCCCATCCGTTGGAAACTCAATGTTTTTTTTGTAGTGCGTGAATAGTATTTTAGGTGTCGATCCCACAGAGACTACGCAACACTATCTAAACTCGAACTAAGAATCAAACTTGCTAACGAACAAATATGGATGAAGAATGAAGTACTGAAAGTAAAATAAATGAGTTGGTTCTTAAAGATAGTACAAACGTTCTAGGAATCCAGTTTCACCACAAGACTACCGAAACCGACAATCGATCTATCTATCATGCAATCCCAGTTAAAGTTATCTAAGGCAGACGATCCTAATATGATATCTACCCTCTCTCGAGGCATAGACACGTGATCTAGACAAGTTGCCCCCTACTTTCGTGGCTGAAAACGAAATAGAAAGTCTAAGGAACATGAAAACCAAGCGAAACCGAAGTGTCGGGTTGATCTCCAATGCTCCTTGCTTGCCTTCTCGCAAGAATTCTTCTCCAATCACGAACTGAATGAATTTGTCTTCTAATGTCGTCCTCTGCCTCCTTTTATGTGTCTTATGTCGGTCTAAGTGTTTCCTTAATTGCCCCCACGAGTTCCCTTTTGTTTTAAGTTAATTTTACTTAACTTTGCTGGTTTCTCGGGTCACGACCCGCTCGGGCGCTGAGTGTGCCCGCTCAGGTGCGGCTAGGGTAAGTCGTGCAGGTCGTGGGGCTGAAAGGGATGCCCGATCGGGCATGATGAGTGCCCGCTCGGGTGCAAGGCATTTGGTCGGGCATTCCCTTGCCCGAGTCGTGCACGAATTGTGCACCAAATTTGCCGTAGCTTTTGCCCGATCGTGCATGAATTGTGTCCGACCGGGTGGAGGCTCTCCATGCTAAATCTCGTTTCGTTTGTCCCGTGATGATCCTCGAAGTTGCTCCTTAGCTCCGTGCATGTCCTTTAGCTCCAAAATGAACCAAATACGCGTAAAAACCTGTAAGAACATGAAAAACACGAAAACCAGTAAAACGGATACGGAATCATACGTAAAGCAACACATATATATCAAAAACGTCTCTTAAATCATGCAAGAAATACGTATGAAAACGAGATGATCAGTAATCCTGTAGGATTTGCTTCGGGGAAAACATCTTCATAATTCTGCAACAAAGATGCAATCTCACTCGGCAGCACCTGTGCAAGGTTAGTCAATCTCGAAAGAGCTTTCTTAAATAGGAATAATGAAACCGATTGACTAGAGTGAAGAGATTTCTTGATCTCACCTGATTTAGCGTAGAAGCTGGATGACCTTAGTACGCTTTCTTCTTCATATTTCTCGGTCAAAGATTCAAATTCTTCGTCCTTGGAATCAATCTCTCAATCCTCACGAATAATCATAACTCTCTTGTTTTTACATTCATCCGAATAATGACCCCTTCCTTGACACTTAAAGCACTTCACATCTCGAGCTCCCGATGTGGTGGCCTCGGCTTTTCATTTGTCTCATTGAACCGTTGGAGCCACTTTTACCTCGTCTTTAGATGTCGGGACAGGTTAGTCCTTTCTATGATAACTCGTCTTTTCATCCCGTCAAAAACTGAATTTTCCAGCCCCAAGGTTGGAACGAGAGTTTCTTTTCCTTTTGAGTTGTTGCTCAATTAGAATCGCTTTGTGTAGCTCTCGGTGACAGTAATTCGGAACAAACCTTTTACGCATTATAGCTTTCATTTCCAGCCATGTTTCTATAGGTTTCTCTCCATTACATCGCTTAGAAGTAACTAACTGATCCCACCAATTCAAAGCATAATCGTAGAACTCTGTTGCAGCAACCCTAACCTTCTTGATCTTGGCATAATGCTGGCAACTAAACACGAGCTCATTTTTCTTCTCCCATTCCAAATACGCATTCGGATCGGCCCTAAATTTCTTGTTGAATCTCATGCCTAAACTCCTCTATTTTAGTGTTGAGAGTTCACTCCAAACGAGCCGCAAGAGCATCGATTAATAACTTGTTCACTTGGCTGGATTCTTCTCCGCTTTCTCCATTGCAGATGACGAACACACACACATCACCAAAATAGACAACCTACACACGTAGTACAAACGAGCAGCCAAGGAACATATGACGAACAATACACGCAACAAAACGAGCAGCCAATACACGCAGCTCAAACAAACTAATGAACGGCCAATGAATAACAAATCAGCCAAAAAGATGAACAGACCTTTTCTAGAGTGAGCTCTGATACCACTTGATGAGTTCCTCGCTGAATCAACACTCTAGAATGAAGGTAGTAACGAGATAATCCTTTCGGCAACTGAGCCGTGAGACTCCTCTACACAAGGCGTGAGGAATGATGGGTCGTACGAGTTGCGGACGACTCTCGATATACCGAAGATTGTCTTCGTTGGATATGACACAGCAAAAAAGAATGAACTTAGTTTGTTGGATACTACACACCAACAAGATAGATTCTCAAAGAGAAAAGTTTGAAATTCAAAAATGGAAGGTTCATTGTTCTGGGGGGGCAACCATATGAAGAGAAAGAAGCCATGCAAGACTTCAATGCGGCAATTAATGTTCAGCATGCATGTAAGCCATGCAAGACTTGTGGATTAAATGAATAGAAATTTAAAATAAAAGAAATGTAACGGTAATGTGCTTCGATACAACCGACGTATGATCGGATCAACAATTAGAAAGACGTAAGTGATTCATAGCCTTGTTAAAAACCCGTCGTCCACGTGGGAAAAAACAACGGTGGAAAAAGAGCACACATGAACCACTTTCCCTAATTGTTGATTGTTGTAAGATGATCTTCAGCGTGAAGTACGACTTGGATGTTGACCCGTTCTTGTGGACTCGAGCACTCATCATGAACCCGCACGGCTGCAATTAGTCCTCCTATGACGTCCTTGAGCTTTCTAGCCTTAGCACGGGCCACGTGACATTCTTGTATTGTTAGGGCATCCTATTCATGTTCGGGGTTCTTGAGCTTTCTAGCCTTAGCACGGGCCACATGACCTTCTTATATTGTTAGGGTGTGTCCTCCGACGGCGTCTTTCATCTTTCTAGCCTTAGCACGGGTCACAAGACCTTCTTGTATTGTTAAGGAGTGTCCTCCGGTGGCGTTTTCGGTTTCATGGAGGTTTTTGTTTCACGAACAAAACATGCATGAATGATAGTTCACTAACATTTAAGAGATTTAAGACGATGAAGGTGCAGTTTCGATGATATTAAACCTCCGGGAGTAGTCCACGTCGAGATCAGGATAAACGTTTTGACATGGTCGAAACCAAAGACAAAACTTTTCTCTTCTTTTTCTCAAGAAACTCTTTTCTAAATTCTCTCTTTACAATAATCACCCATAATTATCACTAATTTCATTTAGAGGCATTAAGTATTTCAACAATCTTTCACTTGCCTTAAATATCAATTATCCGGTAATATATATAAGTATTCTCATACATATACCATCATTCATATCACATATACAAATTTTATAAAGATGTCTATTCTCAATAGACTGACTCTTCATCAATTATAATTTTAGTGTTAGCAGAATAAATAATTGATTACCATGTAAACTGTTCATCACTAAATTTGTAGCCGAGTAGTCCCATTTATCAACTAGTCAAGGTTGACATCTAGTAACACTCCTCAATGACCAAATAACATGAATAAACATATTTTATTATGTAGAACCACAATGATGGACAATGTAATATTTCCATCCATATTTCCAACTTTGGATAATCCTAAGGTATGGTTTGATTGTCAAACCCTTTTAGATACAAACTATGTGTCATTTCAATCATAACCGACCATCGAATGAATTGAAAAAACCAATTTATATTGCCATTCTACTACTTTGATAAATATTTGATCAATTGTTATGATCAATGACAACATAGAGCTCAAACTCTTACCAAGAATCGACAGATCTTATTTTGATCAAACATCAATTGCACAAGCATGTGACCACTCCCAATATCCTTTGAGCAAACGCTCTAGAGTACAGAGTGTTCGAAATCAAAGAATGATAAATAATTTATCAATTTTACTGTTGACCTCAAATCTAAAAAAATATATCATTCACACCCTTTATAAAAAAATCCTAGTGACATATTAATGGTAAGTTAACCATTAGAAAATCTCATTTTAGAGCAGTTCAATGATCATATCCCCAATGTGCATCATCCATATATGTGATTTAGTAAACGAGATCTACTAAATTTTATTCGATATAAGCCATCTCATGTATGTTGATCTATATGAATAACTAACGTCCCAATAGTTATCCCACGATGAAGAATATATTTGATTAATGTATACCAAAACTCATATATCTATATAATGATCACTATCATTATGATAAGTTTGTAATATTAATCATGGATTATTATTATTATTACATATCTCAAATACAATGCATATATATACTTTATGTATAGTCAAATAATCATATGATAAATACATGCCATTTTATTGAATCAAATTGTCAAATATTACATGATTGTATTCTAGTGCTACACGATTTCAACTCTTGAAAATATACTAGATCTAGTTCTAATATGTCATATTTTTAATTATATTCTCAATTTGTACTGGTCAAATTATTTTTAACCGAATGTCTTTGTGAGTGGATGAGTCGTGTTTTTCTTCGTGTCTTCCTTCAAAATTTGAACATCCCAATGTTCAATGATCTCTTTTATCAAGTGTACTTCTGCGGATTCTATATTTGATGAGACCCTATGTCTTTCACTTGAGGTAACGCTCTACTATTATCACAAAAAAATTAACATGCTCTCGAATCGAAGGCACCACATTAAGTTCAGTAATGAACTTTCAAACCGCTTCCTTCGCTCATTCACATGCATCGATATAATCTACTTCAGTAATTGAGTCGATTATAATAGCCTATTTAGAACTCTTCCAACTGAGTGATCCATCATTCAAACAAAATACAAAGTGGGATTTGTTATCGTCCTTATCCGATGCAAAACTTGCATCGATAAAACCTTCTAACTCCAATATAGTCTTAATAGAAGAGAAATTGATTTTAGTCATTCTCAAGTATATAATATTGGTTTTCATTAATTTTCAATGTTTCTCGTTAAGATCTGCTTCATACCAAAATTCCATTTGCCATAGGTAACTGAAAGAAGCAAACCACAAGATTGTTTATTTCAATATATATTTTAATTTATGATCAAACAAAAGTTTAAACTTTAAAATTCTATTTGAATACTCTTCTTTTATTGATGAAGTATTAAATATTAATTTATTTATTTTGAAATTTTTTATAAAATATATATAAATATATTTTATAAATTTTAATATTTGGATTATATTATTGCTTAAAAAATATAGCATTTGTTATATATTTATGAGACATGATAGATAATATTTTTATATGTAAATTTTATATGTGACATAACCTTTTGTTACAACTTTTATCAAATAATGTAACAAAAATCTATAAGCTTATTCAGAAAAAAAAATGGAATGAAAATGTTACAAGTAGATTTAAAACAAAAAAGAAAGTATATTGTATTTTTAGGGGTTGGGTAGTAGAGAACATTTTATCACAACACGAATACGAGATCTAATATGTTTTATTAATTTAGAATTTTGTGTTGGTCTTATTCTAAAAAAACAATGCAACCAATAATTAAAATTACTAACATTTGCTAATTTGATAGCGTAGGACAAAGATCCGATTAAATGAGATCTCTAGGAGTCGTCCACATCAAGATCGGATTCAACATTCAATCGTTGACGTGACGAAAATTGAGAAAATTGTTTTTCTCATTTCTCTTGTTTTTGTCTTTTTTATTCTGAAATAAATTTGATTATGACTAATCTTGTAATTAGTTGATACTTAAGACATTTATATTTCTTAAACTCAAGAACCAACTTGCAATTAATTAACATTCAATTAATCACTTTTAGATCGTATATTTTCTTTTAATTGCAGTTAAGGACATTAGTTTTACAATAATCTCATATTGTCCCAAGTGTCAATTGCCATCTAATACATTTATGCATCTCTATACACAATCCACTATGCATATCATATATTCAATCCTCAGAGACGCATCCATTCCTAATGCACCGATTTCATTCATCAATTGTGTTTTCGATACTAGTGAAAATACAATCGATTTCCATGTTGATTATCCAATAATCATCGGTGAATACCAAATCACTCGTAAATGTGTGGCCTCATTAGTTCAACACTAAGTTGGTAGATGATCGGTCTTTTTAATCATCTAGTTGAGGTTGGCGTCTAGCAATTTTTTTCAATGACTAGATAACGTGAATAAATATCATTTATTCTAATGAACCACTATGAAAGAAAATTCAGAATTTCCTTTTGTTTTTCCAGCTCTAGATAATTCTAGGGCATCATTTGATTGTCAAACCTCAATAAATTATCAACTATGTTTTATGGCTATCGTAACTAACCTTCAAATGAACTCAAAAAATCTCATTTTCTTTTATCATTCTTTTGCTTTGGCCAAAGATTTTATGAGTCATTACAATATGTGACAACATATAGCTCAAACTCTCACCAAGAGTTGACAAATCTCATATTGAACATGTATCAATTGTACAAGTAAATGATCATTCCCAATATCCTTTCAATAGGTTCTCCAAAGCACAAAGTGTTTGGAATAAAAGAATGACAAATAACTCATCAATTACACTGTTGACCTCATATCTAAGGAAAATCTAACATTCATATCCTTTCAGAGAATTTCCTAGTGAAAGATACATGGTAAATGAATCAGTATTAGGCCAATTCGACGATCACATCTCCATGTGCATCATCCATATATGTGACTTAGTAAAAGAGATGTGCATCATCAACATATATATTGATTTGTAAGGATAATCAATGTCTTTTTGTTTATCCTACAATTAAAATCATCTTTTGATCTACATATGTTAAAAATCGTTTCTCTTTATCATGATCTATATCATGCAGACGAGTTTCCCATATATAATGGGCAACCACATATCTTATATGCAATCCATGAATATCATGGGCAACTACATATCTTGGTCGCTTCTCCTAAGTCCTTCATGGAAATTTGTTCGGATAACCAACTTTTTGTTTCTAACAATGATGGTAAGTCATTTTCTATACACGCAAGGCTCTTCTTTGCATCCAACAATGTTAACCATTTCAACCACTGTTAAATAGAAGATTCCAACTTCGAGAAGCTTGTTTGAGTCCATAAATGGACCTTTGCAGCTTGTATACCATGCTATCCATGGACAGGACCGTGAAATCCATAGGTTGAGTCATATCGACCTCGTCCTGGAGCTCTCAATATAGGAAAGTTGTTTTCGTGTCCATCTATCATATCTCATATTCATGATAGGCCACAGTCGCAAGTAGAATCCAAATACACTTAAACATTTCTACAAGGGATACAAGGGGTAACGTTTTTCATAGTCAATGCCTTCGCGTTGACTATACCCCTTTATAGATCTCTACCTTCCTATCCGCTCCAATCTTGTTATTGTAAACCCATTTACAGCCGATTGGTCTAGAATTTGGTGAAGGCTCAACTAAAGTCCAAACATTTTTAATCCTCGTCAACTCCATATTGGATTCCATAGCTTTCCAACACATCTCAGAGTTGGCCCTCTGCGTTGCTTTCTCAAAAGTCAATGGGTCATCATCCACATGATTTTCCTCATTCTCTTGCACCACTAGGTTTTAGAGTGTAAAATGTGTTGTCGGCTCGTGAGCCAGCTCTAGCTCGGATCAAATTTGAGCGAGCCGAGTTAAGTATTTTTCAACTTTTTTAGAACTACCGGTGTGCAGTTTGGAGTGTGTTTTGTTTACGGCTTGCATAGCGTAGTAGATAGACGGGAAATTTGGGACCATGTAGACGATCTCCTGCATGAGCATAGGTTACCGTGGATCGTTCTAGGAGATTTCAATTCAGTTATGAAAGAGGAGGAAAGGGTCAATGGAGCTCCGGTATCGATGTATGAGTGCAAAGACATGATTGATGCATGCCGTCGTCATGGCCTTGTAGATGCACCATGTTCGATTACGAATCCGATGACCTGGACCAACGGCACAATATGGAGTAGAATTGATCGTGTCATGGTCAACCCTGCATGGTTTGATTCTACTTTTACTTGTGATACTGATTTTCCCGAGGAGTGGCACCTTTCGGACCACAAGCCGGGGATTGTCTCTTTGTGCAGATTGCAGGCCACCGGACGAAAGTATTTCAAATTCTTCAATATGTGGACCAAACATCCGCGATTCATGGAAATAATTAGAGATGGATGGGGGATCGAAACAAGGGGTACCTATCAATACCGGTTATCAAGG
>CM071869.1:9547471-9561800 GCA_036759665.1 Gynandropsis gynandra
ATAGTGCCCGGTCGGGCACCCTTGTATCCTTGAAATCTCTCTTTTCCGCTCGTTGCTCGGGTGTTCCTTTGGGTTCTGGCGCTCGGTCTCGGCTCTGAGTAGATTTTCCTTCAGATCTTGTGGTTTTCGACAGGAATCCTTCATGTTGATCTCATTTAGGCCTTGTCGCCTAGAATCCTGAAAACCAATAAAACGGGTGTGTGAAGCTCAAAATAGAATCGGATAAGTATGTAGACGATGTAAGAATCATGCGAAAATGATATAAAACCTATCCTAATAATGATACACTTTCAGTGTTATCAATTTCCAAATCAGTTTTTGGCACTGACTAAGGCTGAATTTATCACTCTTAGAGATAGGGGTATCTATGGACTTACATCCTTTCATGCCAAACCGCTCTAAAACCTTATCGATGTAGCTCTTTTGTGATAAACCTAATATACCCCGAGAGCGGTCTCGGTGTATTTTTATACCCAATACAAAAGAGGCTTCACAAAGATCTTTCATCTCAAAATGCTCTGAGAGAAATTTCTTAGTTTCGCGCATTAAGCCTACATCGTTTGCAGCAATCATGATGTCATCGACGTAAAGGAAAAGGAAGATGAATTTCCTCCCATGGATCTTTGGTATACGCAATCATCAACTAGATTTACCTCGAAACCATAAGAGATGATTGTACGATGAAATTTGCGGTACCATTGACGAGAGGCCTACTTTAAGCCATAGATGGACTTTTAAAGCTTGCAAACCATTTTATTTGGATCTCTGATCACAAAGTGTTCTGGTTGCTCCATATAAATCTTCTCTTCAATGTCACCATTGAGAAACGCAGTCTTAACATTTATCTGATACAGCTCTAGATCATAATGAGCTGTTAGTGCCATTAACACCCTAAAAGAGTCCTTCGATGAAACCTGAGAGAAGGTCTCTTTGTAGTCTATGCCTTCCTTCTGAGTAAACCCTTTGGCAACAAGCCGTGCCTTATATCTTTCCACATTGCCTTCAGAATCTCGTTTGGTTTTAAAGATCCACTTGCATCCAATGGGTTTCACATCCTTAGGCAAAGGGACAAGGTCCCAAACGCCATTGTCATCCATGGACTTTAGCTCTTCCTTCATGGCATCAATCCAATTTTGAGAGTTAACACTTTGAATGGCTTGACGGAAGTTAACTGGATCCTCTTCTGTCAACCCAATGCCATCCTCGTGGTCTTGGAGAAAGACTATATAATCATCTGAAATAGTACTTTTCCTCTCTCTAGTGGACCAACGTAATGGCACCACTTCTTGAGGCATCGGTTCTTGAGCTTAAGGAACTTGTTCCTCATGAATTACTTGTTCCTCATGGATTTCAGGAACAACTACCAGAGTTTCTATATTAGTAGCTCTAACAACATTTGGAACATGTTCCATATGGTTACCAGCTACAACAAGCGGAATAGAAATCCTAATCTCTCGTCATCCATTTTCCCAGGTTCGATGTCCTCAAAGAACGTTGCAACTCCCGTCTCAAAGATCGTCCTTTTCGTTCGATCATAAACTTATACCCTTTAACCTTTTCGAGTAACCAACAAAGTAACAACTCACGGTTCTGACATCCAACTTCTTTTCAGCGGGCCGATAACATCTAGCCTCTGCTGGACAACCCCAAATGTGAATGCCTTAAGCTAGGACGTTTACCCGTCCATAACTCATAAGGAGTTTTTGTTGTTGCTTTAGTTGGTACTCGGTTCAGGATATAGACTGCGGTCTTTAGTGCCTCACCCCACAGGGATTTTGGGAGAGTAGGAAATGATATCATACTTCTCACCATTTCCTGAAGTGTTAAGTTTTGTCTCTCTGCAATACCATTCATGCTAGGTGTACCCGGCATTGTATATTGGGGAACAATCCCACACTCCTCGAGGTATTTGGCAAATGGTCCTGGACGTTGTGCACCTGATCCGTAATTTCTACTGTAGTATTCTCCCCCACGATCAGAACGAACGGCATTAATGCATTTACCAAGCTGAAGCTCAACCTCAGCCTTGAACGCCTTAAAAACATCCAGAACCTCTCACTTCTCACGAATCAGGTAGAGGTAACAAAATCGGCTATAGTCATTGATGAATGATACAAAGTAATGTTGACCATTCCAAGATGTCATAGGGAATATTCCGCATACACCCGTATGTATCAATTCTAAGACTTTCGAAGTCCAATAAGTACCTTTCCTTGTTTTGTTCGACTGTTTACCCTTGATACAATTGACACAATGGTCAAGATCCAAAAAATCAAGAGTTTCAAGAATCCCATCCGACACCGAACGTTCCATTCTCTGTTTAGAGATATGGCCTAATCGTTTATGCCACAAAGCAGCAGAATTCTCATCTATCAATTTGTGCTTCACACCATGTGAACTAACATGCAAGATTTCATTATATGAAGGCACAATATCGAGCATATATAAATTATCCGAAATAGATAAAGAACCAGTGCCAATCACAACCAAATGAAAAGAACGGGTAATCTTAGAGTCTCCGAAAGAACAAGAAAATTGTAATTTGTCCAAAACAGAAACTGAAACCAAATTCCGTCTAAAGACGGTACAACGAAAACACCCTTCAAATCTAGAAATTGACCGGTCTTCATTAGAAGCATGATCGCTTCCACTTCCACCCTTTTACCTTCGCCCACAAAGATGTTTCTTTCACCATCATTCGGCTTTCGATAATGGAGGCAACCCTGCATAGACATACTTACATGAGTTGTAGCACCTGAATCAACCCACCAAGTATGTTTTGGTACAGAAGCTAAATCGATCTCAGAACAAACCAAACTGAGAGTCATACCTTTTTGCGCACGCCAAGCATGATACTTGGTGCAAGCATTCTTCATATGACCAGTCTTGTGACAAAAGAAACATTTCTGAACTTTAGCCAGGGCTTGTTTCTTTTGCACATGACCTGATCCTGAATAAGCGGTCTCATTCCTTTTCTCTTTTTCTGGTCTTGCTCTTTGTGGTGGTGGCTACGAAAGCACTTTGTGTATTTTCCTACCTCAATCTATACTCCTCTTGCACACAATGTGAAATGAGCTCGTTAAGAGTCCACTTATCCATTAGGCAGTTATAACTGACCTTAAAATGATCGAATTGTGCAGGGAGAGAGATCAAAACCAAGCACACAAGGACATCTTCCGATAACTCAATGAGTCCAAGTGCCTTTAGCTTCGAGGCAGTGTTCGACATTTTCATAATTTACTCTCAAAGACTCTCGTTGACTTTGTACCTCATGGAGATAATTTCCGCTAAAAGCGTAATTGTTTCCGCTTTGTCATTTTTGGCAAGGCATTTCTCCAAGGCATCGAGATATTCCTTAGCACCAGTCACCTCTTCAGGCACAGAGCCCCTGAAGACTGGAGGAATGGAATGATTGATGATCATAAGACGCGTGCAGTTTGAGGTGTCCCAAAGCTCGAGTTTGTTGCGATCCTCAACAGAACTCTAATTCGTAATCGTGGGACGAACCTCCCTTATTGCAAGGTCGTTACCCATCAAAGCAAGCAAAATCGTAAAGTGCTCTTTCCATTCCGAAAAATTTGATCCATTGAGCATTGGAATCGAATTGATGTTGGCATAGATACTTGATGTCGAATGCACAACTGCAAAATAAACCAACACTCGTGTTAGACATCATGCAAAAAAAACTTTAATTGAATGACAACACATAACTTCATCCATAACAAAACACAATGCAACATCAAAGTTCAATCTTTGGACAGAAATTTGACTTGCAATTGGCGGCTCAACACAATAAATAAATAGTGCAAACTAAACATCTCATGTAATCAGCTAACCTTTGGGTCCATTTATCACACTATGTCATACCAAATGGTCGTCACTAATTTAATATTGTACACACAAATTCAATTCTGCCAGACCACAAATATCCTTTGGGATTATCAAAGTCCCGCATGAACTAAATAAGTGAATCTTCTCAATGTATTTAAATTAATCAATTTTCTCAAGAGAGCCCACTTTGGTGAGATATTAAGAAAATAAATTAATCTTATACATTGACCAAAGATTATAACCTTAAAATCAATCTTATTTTGAATGAATTATATACCAAAATAATTTACAATAATCTGTAAATATACTACAATAAGACTGTGATTTGTCTTAAAATAACACGGCCCAAATGTGTTACATGCACTAAAATACCAATACGAAACCATTAATTCGTATCAAAACTGAATCTTTTATTAAATAAATAATAATTATCTGTTGGAGCATTTACTCAATTGTCAGTTACAAATTAGCACCACTAGCTTCCAACGAAAACGTTTGTCGTTACAATAACATTCAAACCTTATCTGTTACCCCAATGAAAATCAACTCTTTTCTAAGAGAAGAAAACACCGCAACTCATGGAATTGAACAAACCACGGAGCAAATTTAGAAAGGAATCACCATTCAGAAGCCGTATTCATAACATATGTTTTTCTTAAGTTTTTCTTAACTAATGCACGCAAAAGAGTTCCTAAGGTTCGATTAACTACCTTGGTTTGACCATCAGTTTGCGGATGACATGTTGTGGAAAACAATAATTTAGTTCCTAGCTTAGACCATAGAGTCCTCCAAAAATTACTAAGGAACTTGTATCTCTATCCGAAACTATCGTCCTAGGCATCCCATACAACCTAACTACTTCCTTAAAGAAAAAACATGTTACGTGCAATGCGTTATCCGTTTTGTGGAATGCTATGAAATGTGACATCTTAGAAAATCTATCAACAACCACAAAGATTGAATCATTTCCAGTCTTAGTTCTAGGCAAGCCAACCACAAAATCCATAGAGAATATCCTAGACCCATGCAATTCATCAAGTATATCTTCTAATCTAGGAATGGAGTGTCGATAATTCACCGTGATATTGTTGGTTGCTCGACAATCAACACACATATGCCAACTGCCATCCTTCTTTGGCACGAGTAAGATAGGAACAGCGCACGGGCTCATGCTCTCTCGAATATGTCCCTTTGCCAAGAGTTCATCCACTTGTCTTTGCAACTATTTAGTCTCAACTGGGCTGGTACAATAAGCTAGCCGATTTGGAAGTGCGGCTCTGGGAATGAAGTCTATTTGTTTTTTGATGCCGCATATAGGAGGTAATACCGTAGGATTTTCTTCGGGGAAAACATCTTCATAATTCTGCAACAAAGATGTGATCTCACTCGGCAGCGCCGGTGCAAGGTTAGTCAATCTCGAAGGAGCTTGCTTAAATAGGAATAATGAAACTGATTGACTAGAGTGAAGAGATTTCTTGATCTCACCTGATTTAGCGAAGAAGCTCGATGACCTTAGTACGCGTTCTTCTTCATATTTCTCGGTCAAGGTTCAGATTCTTCGTCCTTGGATTCAATCTCTCCATCCTCACGAATAATCATAACTCTCTTGTTTGTACAATCATCCGAATAATGACCCCTTCCTTGACACTTAAAGCACTTCACATCTCGAGCTCCCGATGTGGTGGCCTCGGCTTTTCCTTTGTCTCTTTGAACCGTTGGAGGCACTTTTACCTCGTCTTTGGCTGTTGGGATAGGTTTGTCCTTTCTATGATAACTCGTCTTTTCATCCCGTTGAAAACTGAATTTTCCAGCCCCAAGGTTAGAACGAGAGTTTCTTTTCCTTTTGAGTTGTTGCTCGATTAGAATCGCTTTGTGTAGCTCTCGATGAGAGTAATTCGAAACAAACAGTTTACGCATTATAGCTTTCATTTCCAGCCACGTTTCTATAGGTTTCTCTCCATTACGTCGCTTATAAGTAACTAACTGCTCCCACCAATTCAAAACATAATCGTAGAGCTCTGTTCCAGCAACCCTAACCTTCTTGATCTCGACATAATGCTGGCAACTAAACACGAGCTCATTTTTCTTCTCCAATTCCAAATACGCATTCGGATCAGCCTTGCCATGGAGCGGAGGGATCTTGAGCTTAAGATCAGCAAGGTCGTTTCTCGGATTGTACTTGTTTTCTCGCACCCCTCGACATCACCGTTGGCTATTCCATGAAGAGGATGAACTGTCTCGTTCATAATAAATAATATCTTCTTCTGGCTGAATCCGTTCTCGTGGCTTAAGATTAGGATTCACTCTTTGTCAGTCCTAAATTTCGTGTTGAATCTCCTGCCTAAACTCCTCTATTTTAGTGTTGAGAGTTCACTCCAAACGAGCCGCAAGATCATCGATTTATAACTTATTCACTTGGCTGGATTCTTCTCCGCTTTCTCCCATTGCAGATGACGAACACACACACATCACCAAAACAGACAACCTACACACGTAGTACAAACGAGCAGCCAAGGAACATATGACGAACAATACACGCAACAAAATGAGTAGCCAATACACGCAGCTCAAACAAACTAATGAACGGCCAATGAATACCAAATCAGCCAAAAAGATGAACAGACCTTTTCTAGAGTGAGCTCTGATACCACTTGATGAGTTCCTCGCTGAATCAACACTCTAGAATGAAGGTAGTAACGAGATAATCCTTTCTGCAACTGAGCCGTGAGACTCCTCTACACAAGGCGTGTGGAATGATGGATCGTATGAGTTGCAGACGACTCTCGATATACCGAAGATTGTCTTCGTTGGATATGACACAGCAAAAAAGAATGAACTNGACGACTCTCGATATACCGAAGATTGTCTTCGTTGGATATGACACAGCAAAAAAGAATGAACTTAGTTTGTTGGATACTACACACCAACAAGATAGATTCTGAAAGAGAAAAGTTTGAAATTCAAAAATGGAAGGTTCATTGTTCTGGGGGGGCAACCATATGAAGAGAAAGAAGCCATGCAAGACTTCAATGCGGCAATTAATGTTCAGCATGCATGTAAGCCATGCAAGACTTGTGGATTAAATGAATAGAAATTTAAAATAAAAGAAATGTAACGGTAATGTGCTTCGATACAACCGGCGTATGATCGGGTCAACAATTAGAAAGACGTAAGTGATTCGTGGCCTCGTTAAAAATCCGTCGTTGGAAAACCGCGTGGGAAAAAACCAACGGTGGAAAAGGAGCACACATGAAACACTTGCCCTAATTGTTGATCGTTGTAAGATGATTTTCAGCGTGAAGTACGACTCAGATGTTGACTCGTTCTTGTGGACTCGAGCACTCGTCATGAACCCGCACGGCTGCAATTAGTCCTCCTATGGCGTCCTTGAGCTTTCTAGCCTTAGCACGGGCCACGTGACATTCTTATATTGTTAGGGCGTCCTCTTCATGTTTGGGGTTCTTGAGCTTCCTAGCCTTAGCACGGGTCACGGGACCTTCTTGTATTGTTAGGGTGTGTCCTCCGATGGCGTCTTTCAGCTTTCTAGCCTTTGCACGGTTCACAAGACCTTCTTGTATTGTTAAGGAGTGTCCTCCGGTGGCGTCCTTGAGCTTCCTAGCCTTAGCACGGGTCACAGGACCTTTCTTGTATTGTTAGGGCGTACTCTTCATGCTCGGGTTCTTTGATGCTGACCATGCTCACATGATCAAGTTTTCGGTTTCATGGAGGTTTTTGATTCACGAACAAAACATGCATGAATGATAGTTCACTAACCTTTAAGAGATTTAAGACGATGAAGGTGCAGTTTCGATGATATTAAACCTCCGGGAGTAGTCCACGTCGAGATCAGGATAAACGTTTTGACATGGTCGAAACCAAAGACAAAACTTTTCTCTTCTTTTTCTCAATAAACTCTTTTCTAAATTCTCTCTTTACAATAATCACCCATAATTATCACTAATTGCACTTAGAGGCATTAAGTATTTCAACAATCTTTCAATTGCCTTAAGTATCAATTATCCGGTAATATATATATGTATTCTCATACATATACCATCATGCATATCACATATGCAAATTTTAGAGAGATGTCTATTTTCAATAGACTGTCTCTTCATCAATTATAACTTTAGTGTTAGCAGAATAAATAATTGATTACCATGTAGACTGTCCAACAATTATTAGTGAATATCAAAACACTCAAATGCAACTTTATGGGTTCATCACTAAATTTGTAGTCGAGTAGTCCCATTTATCAACTAGTCAAGGTTGACATTTAGTAACACTCCTCAATGACCAAATAACATGAATAAACATATTTTATTATGTAGAACCACAATGATGGACAACGTAATATTTCCATCCATCTTTCCAACTTCGGATAATCCTAAGGTATGGTTTGATTGTCAAACCCTTTTAGATACCAACTATGTTTCATTTCAATCATAATTGACCATCGAATGAATTGAAAAAACCAATTTATATTGCCATTCTACTACTTTGATAAATATTTAACCAATCGTTATGATCAATGACAACATAGAGCTCAAACTCTTACCACGAATCGATAGATCTTATTTTGATCAAACATCAATTGCACAAGCATGTGACCACTCCCAATATCCTTTCAGCAAACGCTATAGAGTACAGAGTGTTCGAAATCAAAGAATGATAAATAATTTGTCAATTTTACTGTTGACCTCAAATCTAAAAAAAATCTATCATTCACATCCTTTATAAAAAAATCCTAGTGACATATTAATGGTAAGTTAACCATTAGAAAATCTCATTTTAGACCAATGCAATGATCATATCCCAATATGCATCATCCATATATGTGATTTAGTAAATGAGATCTACTAAATTTTATTCGATATAAGCCATCTCATGTATGTTGATCTATATGAATAACTAACGTCCCAATAGTTATCCCACGATGAAGAATATATTTTGATTAATGTATATTAAAACTCATATATCTATATAATGATCCTTATCATTATGATAAGTTTCTAATATTAATCATGGATTATTATTACATATCTCATATACAATGCATATATATACTTTATGTATAGTCAAATCATCATATGATAAATACATGCCATTTTATTGAATCAAATTGTCAAATATTACATGATTGTATTCTAGTGCTACACGATTTCAACTCTTGAAACTATACTAGATCTAGTTCTAATATGTCACATTTTTAATTATATTCTCAATTTGTGCTGGTTAAATTATTTTGAACCGAATGTCTTTGTGAGTGGATGAGTCGTGTTTTTCTTCATGTCTTCCTTCAAAATTTGAACATCCCAATGCTCAATGATCTCTTTTATCAAGTGTACTTCTGCGGAACACACTTCTATATTTGATGAGACCCTATGTCTTTCACTTGAGGTAACGCTCTACTATTATCACATAAAAATTGAACATGCTCTCGAATCGAAGGCACCACATTAAGTTCAGTAATGAACTTTCAAACCGCTTCCTTCGCTCATTCACATGCATCGATATAATCTACTACAGTAATTGAGTCGATTATAATAGCCTATTTAGAACTCTTCCAACTGAGTGATCCATCATTCAAACAAAATACAAAGTGTGACGTGGATTTGTTATCGTCCTTATCCGATGCAAAACTTGCATCGATAAAACCTTCTAACTCCAATATAGTCTTAATAGAAGAGAAATTGATTTTAGTCATTCTCAAGTATATAATATTGGTTTTCATTAATTTTCAATGTTTCTCATTAAGATCCGCTTCATACCAAAATTCCATTTGCCATAGGTAACTGAAAGAAGCAATGCACAAGATTGTTTATTTCAATATATATTTTAATTTATGATCAAACAAAAGTTTAAACTTTAAAATTCTATTTGAATACTCTTCTTTTATTGATGAAGTATTAAATATTAATTTATTTATTTTGAAATTTTTTATAAAAAATTTAAATATATATAATTTATAAATTTTAATATTTGGATTATATTATTCCTTAAAAAATATCGCATTTGTTATATATTTATGAGACATGATAGATAATATTTTTATATGTAAATTTTATATGTGACATAACCTTTTGTTACAACTTTTATCAAATAATGTAACAAAAAACTATAAGCTTATTCAGAAAAAAAATATGGAATGAAAATCTTACAAATAGATTTAAAACAAAAAAGAAAGTATATTGTATTTTGTAGGGGTTGGGTAGTAGAGAACGTTTTATCACAACACGAATACGAGATCTAATATGTTTTATTAATTTAGAATTTTGTGTTGGTCTTATTCTAAAAAAACAATGCAACCAATAATTAAAATTACTAACATTTGCTAATTTGATAGCGTAGGACAAAGATCCGATTAAATGAGATCTCTAGGAGTCGTCCACATTGAGATTGGATCCACCGTTCAACCTTTGACGTGACGAAAATTGAGAAAATTATTTTTCTCATTTCTCTTGTTTTTGTCTTTTTTTTATTCTGACATAAATTTGATTATGACTAATCTTTTAATTAGTTGATACTTAACACATTTATATTTCTTAAATTCAAGAACCAACTTGCAATTAATTAAAATTCAATTAATCACTTTTAGATCTTATATTTTCTTTTAATTGCAGTTAAGGACATTACTTTTACAACCATCTCACACTTGTCCCAAGTGTCAATTGCCATGTAATACATTTATGCATCTCTATACACAATCCACTATGCATATCATATATTCAATCCTCAGAGACACATCCATTCCTAATGCACCGATTTCATTCCTCAATTGTGTTTTCGATACTAGTGAAAAATATAATCGATTTTCATGTTGATTGTCCAATAATCATCGGTGAATACCAAATCACTCGTAAATGTGTGACCTCATTAGTTCAACACTAAGTTGGTAGATGATTGGTCTTATTAATCATCTAATTGAGGTTGGCGTCTAGCAATTTTTTTCAACGACTAGATAACGTGAATAAACATCATTTATTCTAATGATCCACTATGAAAGAAAATTCAGAATTTCCTTTCGTCTTTCCAGCTCTGATTAATTCTAGGGCATCATTTGATTGTCCAACCTCAATAAATTATCAACTATGTTTTATGGCTATCGTAACTGGCCTTCAAATGAACTCAATAAAACTCATTTTCTTTTATCATTCTTTTGCTTTGGCCAAAGATTTTATGAGTCATTACAATATGTGACAACATAGAGCTCAAACTCTCACCAAGAGTTGACAAATCTCATATTCATCATGTATCAATTGTACAAGCAAATGATCATTCCCAATATCCTTTCAATAGGTTCTCTAAAGCACAGAGTGTCTGGAATAAAAGAATGACAAATAACTTATCAATTACACTGTTGGCCTCAGATCTAAGGAAAATCTGACATTCATATCCTTTCGGAGAATTTCCTAGTGAAAGATACATGGTAAATGAATCAGTATTAGGCCAATTCAAGGATCACATCTCCATGTGCATCATCCGTATATGTGACTTAGTAAAAGAGATGTGCATCATCCACATATATATTGATTTATATGGATAATCAATGTCTTTTTGTTTATCCTACAATTAAAATCATCTTTTGATCTACATATGTTAAAAATCGCTTCTCTTTATCATGATCTCTATTATGCAGACGAGTTTCCAATATATAATGGGCAACCACATATCTTATATGCAATCCATGAATATCATGGGCAACTACATATCTTGGTCGCTTCTCCTAAGTCCTTCATGGAAATTGTCCGGATAACCAACTTATTGTTTCTAACAATGAAGGTAAGTCTTTTCCTATACACGCAAGGCTATTCTTTGCATCCAACAAAGTTAACCATTTCAACCACTGTTAAATAGAAGATTCAAACTTCGAGAAGCTTGTTTGAGTCCATAAATTATAGGCCATCTATCATATCTCATATTCATGATAGGACACAGTCGCAAGTAGAATCCGAATACACTTAAACGTTTCTACAAGGGATACAAGGGGCAACGTTTTTCATAGTCAATGCCTTCACGTTGACTATACCTCTTTATAGATCTCTACCTTCCTATCCGCTCCAATATTCTTATTGTAAACCCATTTACAGCCGATTGGTCTAGAATTCGGTGAAGGCTCAACTAAAGTCTAAACATTTTTAATCCTTGTCAACTCCATATTGGATTCCATGGCTTTCCAACACATCTCAGAGTTGGCACTCTGCGTTGCTTTCTCAAAAGTCAATGGGTCATCATCCACATGGTTTTCCTCATTCTCTTACACCACTAGGTTTTAGAGTGTAAAATGCGATGTTGGCTCGTGAGCCAGCTCTAGCTCGGATCATATTTGAGCGAGCCGAGTTAAGTATTTTTCAACTTTTTTAAAAACGAGCTGACTAGCTAACCAAAAACGAATTAGAGCTTCGACGAATTGGCTCACGAGTTGAGTAGAAAATCACATGTAAATCATATGTTTTTCTATTTCTACATTTTATACATATTATTTGCGTTTATTAAATACTATTTAAGGAAAGATAATATATTATTTACATATTCTGTTATTATTATTTTCCTTTTTCTATTAAATTAATATATTTTTATTAACAAATAAACCAAAATATTTAAAAAACTATGTTTATGTATTCGATATTTTATTTGATATTTGATAAATTTATTTTCAATTAATATTTTGATATATAATAACTTTGTATTCGAACTATTTTTTAAATTTATTTATTTTATTTAGTTTGAGGATGAAAAACATATAATATTAATATAATAGTTTGTTTATATTAAATAGTCTAGCTCACGAGCCATCTCGTTTTTTGGCAAGCTGAGCTGAGTTGGGATTTTTCAGCTCGTTTTGAAAACGAGCCGAGTTGAACCAACTCATTTTTTGGCAAGCTGATACATGTAAAGTTTATCCTATCGAGCACGTGTCGAGAACATGTAGACATTTTGAGTGGTTCTTGTGATCCGAGGCATGATATAAATATATCCTATCATTTTTTGGGATAACCTATAAATCGACACTAGATTTAACGTCAAGCTTATCCAACTAAAGTCTCTTGAGTAAAGTCGAACAACCCCATACTCTTATGTATTTAATACTCGGCTTACGTCATCTCCATATCTCATATGTAGGCAGTTGCTTCTAAAGCATAACCCCACAAGCTGATAATAAGATCGGTGAACCCATCATGGATCGCACCATATCTAATAAGGTGTGATTTCTCTTTTCCGAAAGACTGTCAAATTGCAGCATTCTAAGAGAAGTCAATTGCAACAAAATTCCATTTTTCAGCAAATAATCAATGAATTCTTGATTTAGGTATTCCTCACCACAATCAGATGTCAACACTTTGAAGACCTTTCTCGTTTACTTCTCTATTTCACTTCAAAATCTTTTGAACAACTTAAATGACTTGGATATTTATTTCATAAGTTACAAAAATCAATACTGTCAATGAACTTGATAAAGTATAAATACCCTCCCCTAACCTAAACCCTCATCGAACCACACACAACAGAATGTACGAGTCCTAAGAGTTTTGTAGCTCTTGCTCCTTTTTCCGTAAAAGGAGAATTAGTCATTTTATCTCACATAAAGGATTCACAAGTTGCGTATGATTCATAATCATATTGTCCAAGATATCCATCTCGATGCAATAAAGTGATACGTTTTCTCCCTATATGACCAAATTTACAATGAAAGCTGAAAATCTTATTCAAACGCCTTCCCCTATTTTGGTTAGAAATATGCAAATAATTCATCAAGATGAAATATAGAGCAAATTTTATTAAAGACATTTTTAAATCCACATATATGATGCGTTATCAGAGTTAAATAAATAACTAAACTACCCGCAAGTGCACGGCACGTGTGTAGTATTTTAGGTGTCGATCCCACAGAGACTACGCAACACTACCTAAATTCGAACTAGGAATCAAACTTGCTAACGAAAGAATATGGATGAAAAATGAAATACTGAAAGTAAATAAACTACTTGGGTTCTAACAATAAGACAAACGTCCTAGGAAACGGGTTTCACCACAAGCCTACCGAAACCGACGATCGATCTATCTATCATGTAATCCCAGTTAAAGCTATCTAAGGCAGACGATCCTAATATGATATCTACCCTCTCTCACGGCATAGACACGTGATCTAGACAAGTTTCCCCCTACTTTCGTGGCTGACACCTTGAACTAAACCCATAAGCCCTTTGATTCGCCCGTTTCACCCACAACCGTTGCTACCCTACTTTCGTGGCTTAACCTCGGTTGTTCTAAACCTGATCTTCTAGGACTAGAATTCTCCTTTCGGTCCTTATCCTAATCCCTAACACATGCATCTACGTGGCCATCGCAAACACAAGTAAATTTAAGCGCTCAGATAGAGAATAGATAAACTAAAACGGGAAGATGCATTCAAAATAGATCAAAAGTGGTTCCGGGATAGCCAAGGGCTAATCCCTTCTCCTAGAACAAACAAACTACTCGCTCATGCGTCTGTAAA
>CM071869.1:9562222-9581941 GCA_036759665.1 Gynandropsis gynandra
TGCCCGACCGGGTGGAGGCTTTTCTTGCTCAATCTCGTCCCGTTTGTCCCGTGATGATCCTCGAAGTTGCTCCTTAGCTCCGTGCATGTCCTTTTAGCTCCAAAATGATCCAAATACGCGTAAAGACCTGTAAGAACATGAAAACACGAAAACAAGTAAAACGGAAACGGAATCATACGTAAAACATCACATATGTGTCAAAAACGTCTCCTAAATCGTGCAAGAAATACGTATGAAAACGAGATGATCAATATATCCAACATAAAATGAAAATTATGTTCGAAAAAAATTTTGAAACATAATAACGTCTTTTAAATATAACATCTTGCCATTAGACATGTTAAGCGGGTTTAGCCATTTCCCACTTATAGTTTAAAATTACCTTTCTGTAGCCTCATACTAATTCTCAACCCTTCAACATATTTCAAAAGTTAAAACTATTGTGGATATCTAATACCCACATAGAAATCTTATTTCTTATTAATAGTTTCTTAACCCTTTTTAATATGAACGAGGCCCTTGGTAGTCAAGTTGCATCTCAAACACTTTAACCCGGTAATTTTGAATCTTATAGTGACTCTATATCACATAGTCCTATGGTAGTCAGGTCGCACTTATAGACGCATTTGAGTTCACCCATCATCCTTGGTTATCAAATATTAAGATATGTACCCCCCGAGTAGTCCAAACGCTTGTACGATCTAATCGATGTCTCCCACTGTGCATCTAATCTAGAAGGCTACACATGTTGAATCTTAAAATATGTGCCTCCTAGTAGTCAGGCCATACAACATCAAAGAGATCACAACAAGTTATCCACTTATGACGGGAAATTCACAACAAGTTATCCACTTATGATGGGAAAGTCACCCGAGAAAATTCTTGGGTTAAGTAACCCTTTGCTCGACTCGATCATATTTGCAATCTTCTCCCTTGGATTCGCTAGACCCGAGCAACACTTTTGCTCAATCGACCATCTCATCTTGTTAAATTGCTCAGCCCGATATGCCATTATGCAATTTACCCTCGTTATTTTGCTCGGTTCGATCGGCTATATTGCTCGGTCGAGTGGTTCTTCATGGAGACCACTAAGCTTAAGCAACCAATTGCTCGAGCGATCATTTTCAAACCTTTGAATTCAGCTATCCAACTATGACGAAATGCTCAATTAAGCATCTCTCAATCAAGTACCTGCATGTGAAATCATGTGATGTGGCCTCATGCTAGGTCAAGTGTGATATCTCTTACGGAATGCTCAGTCGAGCACCGCTCCACCAAACCCTAATTCTGCCATGAGACTTTGTTTGACCAAGCATCACACTATACAGTCGCAACTTGACGATTTTCTGAGCTAATTTCATCTGAAAAAACTGAAATTTATATCCATAGATGACCAGACACTGTGATACCATATTAGGATTGTAGGGTTGATCAACATAAACGTTTTATTACAATCCGAATATGAGATCTCGTATGTTTATAAATTTAGATTTAAGGGTTTGTGTTTTTATAAAAAAACAAAGTAACTAATGATTTGAATTACTAAACTTTAGTAATATGATAATGTAAGACAAATATCTTATTTTGCAGGGCCTTTACGAATCGTCCACACCGAGATAAGGTCCGCCGTTCTACCTTTGAAGTGGCGGGACAGAAATCGAAAAAAACATTTTTATCATTTTTTGTCTTTTTCTATTCTAAACAAAAATTAATTATGACTAAGTTTTTTAATTAATAAATATTTATATATTTATATAATTTAACTTGCAAAGACAAATTTATAGTTAATTTAACATTTAATTAATGATTTTTAAATCCTTTTATTTTTCTTTTTGTTGAAAAATTAAAATATGATTGTATATGTATATATGTATATGGATATATGTTACATAATTATATACGTGTATATTATACATATGATTGTATACATAAAATACATATGTAGATGTTTTAAGTATACTATATGCATATAACATGATATATGAAATATATGTATATGATATATGATATACATGATATATCATATTATAAATATACTTTATGTATGATATAAATATATATATATATATATCTAATGAACCAGCCAAGAGAAAATTCACCTATGTCTTGAATACGAGAGAATGATGAGAGAATATAAGAGAATGAGAAGATATCTAGAGTTTGTAAGTTTTCTTTATTGAATTGAATGGTTACTTTGCCTATTTATAGGAAATTAATATGACTCTTCATATTGAAAAGAGCTTAAAGGTCATAAATTTAATGATGACCCTTCAATAAAAGTTTAGACATTCACAATTTGATATAATTATAAAAGTATAATTATGATACTCCTCCTTGAATGTCTACCGGCTGTCTCGTTGAAAGTCTTATAATGGAAAAATCAAGGGTACGATATGGGTCGGGCCGGTCTAACCCACCAAAATTCGAGTTTTTTTTTTTTTCCTTGGGCCAGCCCAGCCCATATCGTACCCCTAATCTTTTTTCTTAAGACGTCACGAGGCAGGCGAGAGAGCACACTTAGGGAGAGCGACGATGAGGCTCGTCGAACGAGCAATGAGGCTGAGACTGAGCGAGACGATTGCGACGAGGGGGAGGAGGACCGAGAGGCAAGAGCACTGAGGCGGGGGGAGGAGGACGACGATGGTGGAGCCTAGGCAGATCAGCGACTAGGGAGATGAAGACATGGCGCGAGACTGTGAACCGACGACGAAGAGAGAGAGGTCGGAGCTCAATGGAGAGAGAGAGACATCACGAGTAAGGGGATAGTGCACACTAAGGGAAAGCGGCGACGAGGCTCGTCCAACGAGCAATGAGGCTGAGACCAAGCGAGATGACTGCGATGAGGGGGAGGAGGGCCGAGAGGCGAGAGGACTTAGGCGGGGGGAGGAGGATAATGGCGATGAAGCCCAGGCAGATCGGCGACTAGGGAGAGGAAGAGATGGCGACTGGCGAGGCTGTGAACCTGCGATGGAGAGAGAGAGGTCGGAGCTCGACAAGGGATAGAGCACACTAAGACTAAGGGAGACAGCACACTAGGGTTTATGAGTCACGGGCCATTTTCGAGCTCGAATAACCCGCGGGCCGAGCCCGTCTCGTCCTGAATTTTGCAGCCAAAATTTTCCAAACCCGAACCCGGCCCAATTGTAAACAGGCCTATAATTTTCGACCCAACCCCGCAATTTTTTGGGCCAAGTTCGGATCGGGTTTCAGGCCGGGCTTGAAATTGACATCCCTAGGAAAAAAACATGGGGATAAAAACCAAAATAAGGAAAAAAGGGTAGAAAACTCCTCATCGATTTGTCAACCCTTTGTTACTACACAAGCTTTGAAGGTGACACATCTCAACGTTCTGAATGTGTTTTCTCAATATTGAATTAGGAAGCACCTTTGTTTTCAATCATGCCAATGAGCTTTTTGCCTTTCAGATGCATTTTAGCATTAAACGCTCATATCATGTAGTTTTTCTTCGAGACATTAAGTGTCGTGATTTTGATATTCACCAGATTCACATGGTAACTAAGTTCAAAACTAAATTCAACTTATTCATTATCATAATAATATTTAAACTATGATATTAAATAAAAAATAAATTGAAAATTAAATTAGTAGAAAATATTAAATAACATAAATAAATAATATAAATTAAATGATTATGTGGTATAGTCTCATTCATAAAAATACCAAAATTTAAATACAAGGTATTAATGTATTACGTGGTAGTCGAATCCATTAAATTATATAACATAAAACATGTATTTTATGTTTGGTATTTAGTCAATAATGTCTGATATTTAGTCAACGATGTCTTGTATTCAGTCCATGATGTACGATATTCAATGCATGATGTCTAATATTTAGTCCAAGATGTCCATATATTCTTTTAACCGAATTCAATCGAAAACAAAAACTGATTAAAAATAATTTTTTCTACATCATAAAATATCTGTTTTTTATTTTTATTTTGTTAAAGCATTTATGTCATAATAACCTGTTAAAAAAATAAAATATGATGGTATATATATATATATATATGTCGATATATGTTACATAATTAGATATGATCATATATATTACTATATGTATATAATTTATGTATATATTATAAATATGGTTGTATGTATAAATATATATGTAATTGTTATAAGAATACTATAAATATGATATATATATATATATTATATGATATAAATGTTATATATATATATATAATGGACCAAAAAAGAGAAAATTCACATAACGAGAAAATATGAAAAAGTGATTTGGAGTTTGTAAGTTTTTTTATTAAATTTAATAGTTGCATTTTTATAGTTATAATACTTTAATTACATTTCTTATACAAAAAATTTCAATGAGCGCTTGAAAAAAAGAAATGATAGCCGAGAGGTTCTGGTCTCTGGAATTTTAGCTCGTCCCAGCTTCGTAAGACTTAAACATAGTCACCTCCATTAAAATTTAGAATTGTTGTTAAGATGCTCATGAAATTATATATTGATTTCTCATGAGCTTGTCATCTTCTCTTCTTAATATTGTGCAAACATGAAAGAATAAAATAGAACTTGTGTTTATGATCTCTCGTATGAATGATTCTCTTTTGCTCTCTTGTGTTTGTGATTTTTGCTGAAAGTGTTTTTATTTCTTCCCGGATGTGATACTCTTCACACCCTCCAAAAGTTCATATATATTAAGCTATTACAAAAGATTGATCTTGTCCCTATTAGAGACAATCTCTTACACATATACCTGACCTATTTTACTCAAAATGGGAAGATTCTCTGGCCTTAATACTACTTGATGTTTTCTGGTTTTTTACTCTGGCTTACAATACTGTTACCTTTTTTTTTCTTGTCTGCTCACCCCCCGCCCCTCCCCCCCGTTTTCCCTTCTCCTCGTGGGCTTCACCGTCATGGGCTTGCATCTCCATTTTCTGGGCTTAGGTAAGCTTGGGCCTTGGCTGATTTGCGCGGCCCATTAGTCTTTCTTTAGGCTTCCCTCGCATGATAGAAGTCTCTTCAGAACCTTCTCCTCGTGACTTCATTCCTCCTCTGTCGCTCTCACAAACCCTATCACATCTCCGCCGGTTAGTAGCTTCAATCTCCCTCCTGGCCGGTCGAGGTGCGACGCCGATCTTCCCTCTCAGTTCACAGAACCGTCCAGTCGGCAACGGCTTGGTGAGGATGTCCGTAGCTTGCTCCTCGCCTCACACATAGCGTAAGTCCACTCTTCCCTCCGCTTGTGCTTCTCTGACAACATGAAACTTAATTTTTATGTGCTTGGTCAGTTTATGATCTATCGAATTCTTTCATATTGCTATGGCTGATGTACTATCACTGTAGATAGGTACACCCGACTGCATGTGAAACCCTAGCTCCCCAAATAGCCTTAGTAACCACGTTGCATGATTCGTTGCTGCACTTAACGCCATATATTCGGCCTCGGACGTAGACTGAGCCACGATTGACTGCTTCTGTGTTTCCCAACTAAACACGATCGTAAAACAATATCCGCTCGTTCTACGCATATCAATCGTACTCCCTGCTTGGTCTGCATCCGCATAACCCACCAACTTAGCATGTTCCACTTGTGTGAATTTTAGACCGTAGTCTGTTGTTTCCCATATATATCTTAACACCCTCTTTGCGTTGTGAAGGTTATGTACTGTTGGTTTTGTGTTGCTTCGTGACAGGTACGAAGTTGCAAACGCAAGGTCTGGACGAGTGGAGGCAAGGTAGAGAATTCCACCTACCATGCTCCTGTACACAAGATGCTCGGTAAGTTCGTCGCCGTCTTCTTTGGTTTTAGAATTTAGGGTTAAGGGAGTGCTTACTCCCTTTGAATCTAGCATGCCAAACTTTGAGAGAAGTTGGATAGCGTACTTCTCTTGGCTTAAGAAAATCCCATCTTTGAGGTACTTAACCTCAAAACCCAAGAAAAATTTAAGTGAACCTAAGTCACTCATGTCAAATACCGAACTTAGCTTGACTTTAAAATCTTCAATCAACTTAAAACTGCTCCCTGACAATATTATGTCATCCACGTATAAACAGATAACCAGAAAGTTACCTTCCTTCACCTTGATATACATAGCAGTGTCACAATGGCTCCTTATGCATTCTTCTTGCAAGAAGAATGTATCAATCTTGCTATACCAGGTGATAACACGTAAAGTGTATCGATTTTAGGTTAGGTTTTAGTGTCATTTCGCATATATTTCTTAGTTATATTTACATGATTATCCTTTACATACGCTCGTTTTGTTGGTTTTCAGGTTTTAAGGCGACAAGGCCTAAACGAGCGTAAATAGACGGATTCCTGAGCAAAACCACGCATTTTGAAGATAAATTCACTCGGAGCAAATATCAAGCCTCAGAACTCAAAGGAACACCCGAGCAACGAGCAGAAACGAGTAAAATCAAGATTTCAAGAGTGCCCGCTCGGGCACCATGGTCTACCCGCTCGGTAAAACCTACGGGGTTTATTTGCACACCTTGCACGACCCGGGCACGAAGGCAACATGATCGGGTAGCCATACCCGATCGGGCGCAATCAGGGTACCCGCTCGGGCGTTAATTTGTCCCAAAAATCCAAGAAAGTTTACACGACTCGGGCCGCTCAACCACGCGATCGGGTGCTGATGCCCGATCGGGCATGAAGGAGTACACGACCGGACGCGCCTCTGCACGACCGGGTAAAAGTGGTGCCCGAGCGAGCCGTGTTTCTCGCAACCAACTAGATCTTGCATTCAAACGACCTAATTTATAGACAAGAATGGATCTAGAGCAAAGGGGGCGACGTACAGGGCAAGGAAAGGCTTGGAAAACATCAGGAAAGGCTTAGGAGACGCTGGAGAAGGAGAGAAGCATCAATCCTCACATCGGTAACACAATAGGGAAGATCGAGGCATCGAGTTTCCTAGAGTCTATCATGTTTAAGGTTTTGTTATCTTCTTTATCTGTATTCTCCATGAGTGAGTAGGTTTCCAACTATGGGTTAGGGATATCGGGCATCATGCAAAACCATGCCTATTGCTTATTTTCCTTCTTCGTTTGTTTTCCATATAGCCCCAAGGATCTTTCAGAGCTCCAAGAAACGTAGATCTGACGCATATGACCCAGAACACGGATGGCCAGTGAGGTCGGATGCAATTACCGAGTTGACGCCCTATATGTCGATCACCACATCCCACCAGCAGTACAACTACCGGACAACCACGTTCTTGTCCGGTCAAAAGTTGAGGTTTACGGAGCTTCAGCCGCGGATTTTCCCGTCCCGCTTCTTATCAGCCGAAGTGATGAGTGCTCTCCGCATAGAGGAGCACATAGACGCCATCTTCAACACATTGGGATGGACGGGACTGAGGGACATGCAGGAATACACCTACCGCAACCTCACGACGGAGTTCCTCGCATCGTACGCAGCATTCTTTCTATAGTCCAGAGATCGGGAGAGAGCCTTCATGGTTGAGGCAGGTTCCATCACTGCTAGATAACAGCTTTCTTCTGGTTGTATCCCTTCAGTGTCCTCCTCAGTTCGATATAATTCGCTCAGTCTCCATGTTCGATGTACGTAAATGGATGATTCACTGGGATTTCCAGTGCTAGGCTCCTGGGATGATGAAGTGTTAGACAATGAAAATTACAGAGGAGTACCTGGAGGTGTTCTCCTCGTGCTACTCTCACTGTCCCTTGCACTTGGCTTCCCTGAGGTACTCCCCACTTCAAACGTAGTCGTAGGTGCTCCCTCCGGGTTACTGGAATTCTGTGGATTCAAAAATACCATAGATATAGGTACTTCCTTCTTCCCTTCTTTAGTTTCCCAATCCCAGCTTTTCTCCTCATCAAATATTACGTCTCTAGATACCTCCACCTTTCCCATCACAATCACATAAACCTTGTAGCCCTTGCTCTGGCTGCTGAAACCCAAAAAGACACAGACTTGTTACCCCTATTTACTTTGTTTTCTGGTTTTTTACTTTGTTTTACAATATCGTTACCCCTGTTTTTTCTTGTCTGCTCACCCCCCCCCCCCCCGTTTTTTTTTTTTTTTTTTCCGGGGGGTGTGCGTTTTTCACCGTCATGGGCTTGCGTCTCCATTTTCTGGGCTTGGGTGATCTTGGGCCTTGGCTGATTCGTGCAGCCCATCAGTCTTTCTTCAGGCTTCCCTCGCACGATAGAAGTCTCTCAGAACCTTCTCCTCGTGACTTCACTCCTCCTCTGTCGCTCTCACAAACCCTGTCGCATCTCCGCCGTTCAGTTGCTTCAAGAAGCCTTCTGAAGGTTTTCTAGGGTTATTGGTCTTCACTAGATTCCTGCCCAATTCGAAGAGAGGTAAATACTACTGTATTTGTCCATCTTTGATTTATTTTCGATGTTAGGATTTGGTTGGGTTCTTCCGAGGGCTCTCTGATCCTTATATCCTAGTTTTTTCCTTACAGAGTTTGATGTTGTAAATTTTTTTTGCGTAAGATTGGAGTTTGCGTTTTTTCTTTCTATGGGGTGCTCTAGTCATCGAGATTGCGGGTAGAAATGGTGAGACTCGGTTGTTGCCCTATTTGGGTGTTTGGGATTTCTTTTTTTTGGTTTCTTAATTTGCTCGGAATGTGTTTCAGTGTCGTTTGTCTTGATGAATTCATCGGAACGTAATTAGAGTTACCAGAAGAAGCGATATGTGGAGGAAAATATTAATTTGAAGGGTGGGAATTTGATAGACTTGCTATTCCACTCGCCAAGCTGGTTCGAAGGAAGAAGTCACGACATCATGGAGCAGTGGTAAGAGATGCGAGAAAGACCAAGGAAGGAGATGAAGAAAAATGGGTTTTCTCATAAAAAAGAAAACGTAGATCTATTGTGATTTTAAATCGGGGTCAAGAACTAGAAGAGAAAGAATACGAACCTGTATTCATGATGATAAACGCAACGGAAATGGTCTTCTAGTTCAACGTGTAAACCGTAATCTACACAATGATGAGATATGTATAATGAGAGGATTTTGGGAGATTGATTTTGTTACAGAAAGAAAAAAATGACATTTTTTAAGTCTCCCCAAAAGTCCCTTTATATACACGTGAACTAGGGACCATAACCGACAGATAACTAGTTAATTATCCGGTTATCAATTGTATCGTTTAATTCTGCCCATCATGAAAATTAAACGATACTACGAATTAGGGGTGGGAAAATTACCCGAAGAACCCGTCCCGATCCGAAACCCGTCCCGAACCCACGAAAAATTACTCAAACCCGCGGGTTTGGGTTCGGGTTCGGGTAATGAAATCTCATTACCCGCAGGTTCGGGTTCGGGTTCGGGTTCGGGTTTTTTATATCTACGACGGGTACCTGCGGGTACCCGGGCATATATATCCAAAAATATTAAAATTGCAATATATATCAAGTTATTTACGAAAATGCCATTAGGGTTTTTTTCTTCTCTTCCTTCTTTTTCTCTTCCACCTGTAGCCTCCTTCTTCTTGCCTCCTTGGTGCTCGCCTCCCTCCATCTCCTTGGCTCCTTGGAGATTGCCTCCCTCCTTCTTGTGCTCGCCTCCTTCCGGCTGGTGTTCCCCTCCCTCCCTGAGACCGTTTCTCCATCTCACGTGGTTGGTGCGGCTGCTTCTCGCCTCTTCTCGTGCGGTCGCTTCTCGACGCCCTTCTTCTCTTCTCTTTTCCAACTCAACTCAATTTCTTTTCTATTGTTATATGTTTGATCCTTTTGGTTCAATTGGCTTTCGTATATGTTAGTTCATTTGCTACATCAATGTAATGCGGATTTCTTAGCTATATTTTAGGGATTCGATCTTTTGGTATATGATTTGCTTCAAAAGTCTCTCTGCTATCGACTGAGTAGTTATCGATTTTAGGGATTTGATCTTTGCTAGATTCGGTGGTGGGTACCCGAGCCCTGGGTACCCGAACCCCTCGAGTTCGGGTTCAGGTAGGAATATGCCTACCCGTCTGGGTTCGGGTTTGGGTTCGGGTACCCTTAAAAATTCGGGTACCCGACCCGTGCCCAGCCCTACTATGAATGGTCTCTATGCATATAATTCCCCACACTCGTTTCAATACCGAAGTCCAATTAACTAAAACCATATCCGATCACATTTTATTTGGACTAAATCAAATGACAACCTTATTCATAATTATTCATATATTTGGTCAACAAATATTCTTACAACAATCCCACTTGGACCGTATATGTGATTCCTAAAAATATGGAATAACCTTAAGAGCGCTCTTTATATTTGTTGTCATTAAACCGGTATTGACCGACGTCTCGTCCATCAACTATATTCATGTAGAACCAAAGAGATTCAACCACTTTTTAATGTATTTGAATCCACAAATGATCACATACATCAATATAGATGAATGACATAGACTAGAATGTGGATGCATAGCAAGGAGATTTCACATAAAGTGATCGATACATGTCTATCCCAACTGGTCCTGCTTAATCGAGATCAACTTTAAACTTAAACATTCAGAGTAGAAACTGAAACTGAAACCGAATAGTTCTGGAACATAATACCAAAATGAATAAGTGTACGTCGAGATTGTAAGTACAAGAGCAAACTAAAATAGATACAAAGCTCCCACTAAACCGACATACCGTCAAAAGAAATAATACCCATATGAGTTGTGTGCTCATAAAAGACTTTGGGTATGACACCCTTAGTCAGCGGATCCGCAACCATAGAGCTTGTACCTATGTGCTCTGAATTCTCTCCCTAGAACCAAGATACTTAATATTAATATACTTCGAATTCGATGTACACTTATTGTTGTTGGAGTATAGTACTGCAGAATAGATCTTGAGCAGTCTGTCTACACCCGCCACAACACGCAGCCCCATGACAAGATTCTGCAGCCACACAGCATGATTAGATGCCTCATAACATACTACATACTCCGCCTCCATGATGGATGATGTCACAAGATTTTGCTTGGCACTACGCCAAGAAATAGCTCCACCAGCAAGAAGGAATACATAGCCTGAAGTGGATCGAAAACTATCAAGACATCCAGTAAAATCCGAATTCGAATAACCAGTGATTTCGAGCTGGTCTGATCGTCTATATAGGCGCATATGATCCTTTGTCTTATGAAGATACCGCATTACCCGTTCGGCTACTTTCCAATGATCAATTCCCGGGTTGCTCAAGTATCTTCCCAGCATGCCAACAATGTATGCCAAGTCAGATCGTGTACAAACTTGGGCATACATCAGACTCCCTACACCCGAAGCATAAGGAATCTTGCTCATTTCCTGAATTTCCAAATCAGTTTTTGGCACTGACTAAGGCTGAATTTATCACCCTTAGAGATAGGGGTATCTATGGACTTACATCCTTTCATTCCAAACCGCTCTAAAACCTTATCGATGTAGCTCTTTTGTGATAAACCTAATATACCCCAAGAGCGGTCTCGGTGTATTTTTATACCCAATACAAAAGAGGCTTCACCAAGATCTTTCATCTCAAAATGCTCTGAGAGAAATTTCATAGTTTCGCGCATTAAGCCTACATCGTTTGCAGCAATCATGATGTCATCGACGTAAAGGACAAGGAAGATGAATTTCCTCCCACTGATCTTTTGGTATACGCAATCATCAACTGGATTCACCTCGAAACCGTAAGAGATGATTATACGATGAAATTTGTGGTACCATTGACGAGAGGCCTGCTTTAAGCCATAGATGGACTTTTAAAGCTTGCAAACTATTTTCTTTGGATCTCCGATCACAAAGTGTTCTGGTTGCTCCATATAAATCGTCTCTTCAATGTCACCATTGAGAAACACAGTCTTAACATTTATATGATGCAGCTCTAGATCATAATGAGCTGTTAGTGCCATTAACACCCTAAAAGAGTCCTTCGATGAAACCGGAGAGAAGGTCTCTTTGTAGTCTATGCCTTCCTTCTGAGTAAAACCCTTTGGCGACAAGACGTGCCTTATATCGTTCCACATTGCCTTGTGAATCCTGTTTGGTTTTAAAGATCCATTTGCATCCAATGGGTTTCACATCCTTAGGCAAAGGGACAAGATCCCAAACGCCATTGTCATCCATGGACTTTATCTCGTCCTTCATGGCATCAATCCACTTTTGAGAGTTAACACTTTGAATGGCTTGACGGAAGTTAACTGGATCCTCTTCTGTCAACCCAATGCCATCCTCGTGTTCCTGGAGAAAGACTATATAATCATCTGAAATAGTACTTTTTCTCTCTCTAGTGGACCAACGTAATGGCACCACTTCTTGAGGCATCGGTTCTTGAGGTTAAGGAACTTGTTCCTCATGAATTACCTGTTCCTCATGGATTTCAGGAACAACTGCCAGAGTTTATAGATTTGTAGCTCTAACAACATTTGGAACATGTTCCATGTCGTTGCCAACTACAACAAGCGGAATAGGAATCCTAATCTCTTGCGAAGTAGAAGGGTTATCCTCTTCCTCTCCAAAGACAAAGTCTTTAAACTCGTCATCCCTTTTTCCACGTTCGATGTCCTCAAAGAACGTTGCAACTCCCATCTCAAAGATCGTCCTTTTCGTTCGATCATAAACTTATACCCTTTAGACCTTTTCGAGTAACCAACAAAGTAACAACTCACAGTTCTGACATCCAACTTCTTTTCATCGGGCCGATAACATCTAGCCTCTGCTGGACAACCCCAAATGTAAAAATGTCTTAAGCTAGGACGTTTACCCGTCCATAACTCATAAGGAATTTTTGTTGCTGCTTTAGTTGGTACTCGGTTCAGGATATAGACTGTGGTCTTTAGTGCCTCACCCCACAACGATTTTGGGAGAGTAGAAAACGATATCATACTTCTCACCATTTCCTGAAGTGTTCAGTTTCGTCTCTCAGCAATACCATTCATGCTAGGTGTACCCGGCATTGTGTATTGGGGAACAATCCCACACTCCTCGAGGTATTTGGCAAATGGTCCTGGACGTTGTTCACCTGATCCGTCATTTCTACCGTAGTATTCTCCCCCACGATCAGAACGAACGGCCTTAATGCGTTTACCAAGCTGAAGCTCAACCTCAGCCTTGAACGCCTTAAAAACATCCTGAAACTCTCACTTCTCACGAATCAGGTAGAGGTAACAAAATCGGCTATTGTCATCGATGAATGATACAAAGGAATGTTGACCATTCCGAGATGTCGTAGGGAACATTCCGCATACATCCGTATGTATCAATTCTAAGACTTTCGAAGTCCGATAAGTGCCTATCCCCGTTTTGTTCGTCTGTTGACCCTTGATACAGTTGACACAATGGTCAAGATCCGAAAAATCAAGAGTTTCAAGAATCCCATCCGACACCAAACGTTCCATTCTCTGTTTAGAGATATGGCCTAATCGTTTATGCCACAAAGCAACAGAATTCTCAACCATCAATTTGCGCTTCACACCACGTGAACTAACATGCAAGATTTCATTATATGAAGGCACAATATCGAGCATATATAAATTATCCGAAATAGATAAAGAACCAGTGTCAATCACAACCAAATGAAAAGAACGGGTAATCTTAGAGTCTCCGAAAGAACAAGAAATCCTAATTTGTCCATAACAGAAACTGAAACCAAATTCCATCTAAAAGACAGTACAACGAAAACACCCTTCAAATCTAGAAATTGACCGGTCTTCATCAGAAGCCTGAATTGCCCGATCGCTTCCACTTCCACCCTTTTACCTTCGCCCACAAAGTTTTTTCTTTCACCATCATTCGGCTTTCGGTAATGGAGGCAACCCTGCATAGACATACTTACATGAGTTGTAGCACCTGAATCAACCCACCAAGTATGTTTTGGTACAGAAGCTAAATTGATCTCAGAACAAACCAAACTGAGAGTCATACCTTTTTGCGCACGCCAAGCATGATACTTGGTGCAAGCATTCTTCATATGACCAGCCTTGTGACAAAAGAAACATTTCTGAACTTTAGTCAGGGCTTGTTTCTTTTGCACATGACCTGATCCTAAATAAGCGGTCTCATTCCCTTTCTTCCTTTTTCTGGTCTTGCTCTTTGAGGTGGTGGCTACGAAAGCACTTTGTGTCTTTTCCTGCCTCAATCTCTGCTCCTCTTGCACACAATGGGAAATGAGTTCGTTAAGAGTCCACTTATCCCTTTGGCAGTTATAACTGACCTTAAAATGACCGAATTGTGCAGGGAGAGAGATCAAACCAAGTACACAAGGACATCTTCCGATAACTCAATGAGTCCAAGTGCCTTTAGCTTCGAGACAGTGTTCGACATTTTCATAATGTACTCTCGAAGACTCTCGTTGCCTTTGTACCTCATGGAGATAATTTCCGCTAAAAGCGTAATTGTTTCCGCTTTGTCATTTTTGGCAAGGCATTTCTCCAAGGCATCGAGATATTCCTTAGCACCAGTCACCTCTTCAGGCACAGAGCCCCTGAAGACTGGAGGAATGGAATGCTTGATGATCATAAGACATGTGCAGTTTGAGGTGTCCCAACGCTCGAGTTTATTGCGATCCTCAACAGAACTCTAATTCGTAATCGTGGGACGAACCTCCCTTATCGCAAGGTCGTTACCCATCAAAGCAAGCACAATCATCAAGTGCTCTTTCCATTCCGAAAATTTTGATCCATTGAGCATTGCAATCGAATTGATGTTGGCAAAGATACTTGATGTCGAATGCACAACTGCAAAAGAAACCAACACTCGTGTTAGACATCATGCAAAAAAACTTTAATTGAATTAAAACACATAACTTAATCCATAACAAGACACCATGCAACATCAAAGTTCAATCTTTGGACAAAAATTTGACTTGCAATTGGCGGCTCAACACAATAAATAAATAGTGCAAACTAAACATCTCATGTAATCAGCTAACCTTTGGGTCCACTTATCACACTATGTCTTACCAAATGGTCGTCACTAATTTAATATTGTACACACAAATTCAATTCTGCCAGACCACGAATATCCTTTGGGATTATCGAATTCCGCATGAACTAAATAAGTGAATCTTCTCAATGTACTTAAATTAATCAATTTTCTCAAGAGAGCCCATTTTGGTGACATATTAAGAAAATAAATTAATCTTATACATTGATCAAAGATTATAACCTTAAAATCAATCATATTTTGAATGAATTATATACCAAAATAATTTACAGTAATCTGTAAATATACTACAATAAGACTGTGATTTGTCTTAAAATAACACGGCCTAAATGTGTTACATGCACTAAAATACCAATACGAAACCATTAATTCGTATCAAAACTGAATCTTTTATTAAAATAAATAATAAGTATCTGTTGAAGCATTTACTCAATTGTCAGTTACAAATTAGCACCACTAGCTTCCAACGAAACTTTTGCCGTTACAATAACATTCAAACCTTATCTGTTATCCCAATGAAAATCAACTCTTTTCTAAGAGAAGAAAACACTGCAACTCAGGGAATTGAACAAACCACAGAGCAAATTTAGAAAGGAATCACCATTCAGAAGTCGTATTCATAACATATGTCCTTTATTATTCCGAAATTTTCAAGATTAAAGCCTATCAACTTTAAGAATTTCATGTAAACCGAAAGACCATATAATTTCGAAAATAAAGGGAAAGGAACAGTCAAAGCAAAAAAAAACAGAACAACATGCAAATTATTATTATTCACCGAAAAAACATATTATTCTAATAATGTTGAAGATCACATAATTCTAGAGAACCAAAAATCTAGAATTCGCAAATAAAAAAATAAAATCAAACAATCATGCCCAACATAAAACACAATAGATTGGCTCTGATACCACTTGAAAAAATATGGGGTTTCTCATGAAATAGCAGATCTATTGTGATTATATATCGGGATCAAGAACTAGAAGAGAAACAATATGAACTTGTATTCATGATGATAGACACAGCGGAAATGGTCTTCTAGTTTAACATGTAAACCGTAATCTACACAATGATGGGATATGTGTAGTGAGAGGATTTTGGGAGATTGATTTTGTAAGAGAAAGAAAAAATGACATTTTTTTAAGTCTCCCCAAAAGTCCCTTTATATACACATGAACCAGGGACCATAACCAACAGATAACCGGTTAATTATCCGGTTATCAATTGTATCGTTTAATTCCGCTCATCATGAAAATTAAACGATACAACGAATGGTATCTATGCATATAATTCCCCACACTCGTTTCAATACCAAAGTCCAATTAATTAAAACCATATTCGATCACATTTTATTTGGACTAAATCGAATGACAACTTTATTCCATAATTATTCATATATTTGGTCCACAAATATTCTTACAAGAGAGACACCATCGGAAGCAGCTCACTCAGCTCAAGAGAAATGCGTGGGAGAATGAAGATGATGTCGAAGAGAGAAGGCAGAAGAATGAAGGTGTTGTGAATAGATATTATTATGGCTACCAGCACATGCTCTTGTTAGGTTGTTATTTTTTACTTTCCAAAAATATCCTCATCGAAATATAAGTATGTTATCTCGAATCAACAAATTATTACTGATTTTGTTCGCGTAAACCAGGATTTGGCTCAGGATTGCCCATTGTTAAGTCCAGGGTTTCTCTGAATTTGAAAGTTATCACTTGGTAGTTTTCCATACCAAGGCTCAATCCAATTAAGTCCGTAGCGTCTACCAATTTTGCCATATCCCCTTTCTTGCTTTGAGATTAGGATCTCATTATTATTACTATCCTATGACAGATGATGAAACTTAGATAAGATGGAACAATAGAGGAATATAGATTTATGTTTGAAGAGTTGGCAATGGTTGCTCCACATCTTGTGGAAGATGTGCTTAAAGCTGCCTTTGTGAACGGGCTAAAACAAAGTATCCAAAATTAGGTAAGTAGGTAAAACCTGTGGGGTTGGATGAGATCACTGAGTTGGCCCTGATGATTGAGGAACAAAATAGCTTAGAACAACAGTGAAAAGCTTATATACCCCGATTCCTCGTTACACAATCCTACCAACCCTTGAACCGCAACTATAATACCCCCATCCCGGAACTACCTCGGGACTAGGAGTGTCCACCATCACCTCTAAGAGGTGGCTACACGTGCCGTCGCTCAAATACATTTATAAAACAAAATATATGATTTATTCCAAAATAATAATGGTCCAGACCAAATAGCAAAACAAATACGTTAATATCTTAGTCATGATAAATGAATAAATAATTACGAAATACAAAATAAAATTCATCGAGACCTCGTGCACGCCTCTCCTATCAATCCGTTGTGAGCTTTCATGTTGTTGCTCAACCTCATTGCTCTTTTTCCTTGTCATACCCTGTCCATCCACGACAGTCCACAAATAGGGTCAGTACGAAATACGCACTTAGTGAGATCAATACGTGTACGTACTCTGTGCCACGTATTCCCCCATTTTCAATTGAATAACAAAAATAACGATATATCCAAACTCTAAACTAAAGATATACAGACAACTCTACCCAACCCGACTGAGTATCCAAAAGCTAACACTAGTACCACACTGGATCATAACACACAGAGTCCACACGACTCTAGCTCGGGCATACGCTCGCAAAGTCCAAAGGACCCCTGCACACTAAAGATCCCGCAAGGTCACAATGTACCCCAGTCATTAGTACAATACAACGCTCCGTCGCTCAAAAGGTTACCACAACCCCAACACGGTACGACGCTGTCAGATCCACTGATCTGACTAACTTGACGCTCCGTCGCTCGAAAGGTTACCACAACCCCAACACAGTATGACGTCGGCCCAGATCCAAGTGTCGCAATACTAACGTCATCGATCTGATACTCCTCACGTGACAACTCTCACCGACGCGCTCGCACACACCTTCTTCCGAAGGTTCAAGTATGAAATCACTCGATCGAACACACTAACAAGATATTCACTCGGCTTTAACACCGAACCAAAATATCGACGTTCTCCGATCCCAACACTTGATCATACATCAATTCTCTAGATCATCTCTGGTCACTTATACAACTCATACTTGTCATCAATTCTCATACGATAAAACTAGTGTTTAATCCTATCCACTTGTATCGTCTCATTTTTTCCATTATGATCCTATAAATCCTATTGTGATCGTGCCTCATTTTCATAAATAGTCTCTTCCATAAATCAATCATAAATCTAAAATTAAGATGGAGAAGATCATCACCTTAGCTTCCTCGATGACTTGACGATTCTTGATATTATCGCTAACAACAACATCAATCAATTTTTCCTATTGTAGATCTATTAAATTAATCAATTTCCATAATATGAATCTTCGAATTAAGGGAATAATCACAACAAATTATTTAGATATTTACCACAATCTCGATTAAAATCCACCCACGAGGAACGTGATGAAAATCTTCTCCAATTTCTTCTTCCTCCCTCTTTTCTCTTCTCCTCTCTTCTTCCCTTTTTTCTTTTTTTTCTTCTTCCCTTTGCACGCCGCACTGCTTCTGTTGCTCTCTCTTTCTCTTAATATTTCTTAATGATAATATATATATATATACACATATATCATATAAGTAGGTTCACCGACTTAACTCGTTTAACGGGTCTTACAGCAGCGAGGATCAGACTTATGGTTGAAAAACTGAAGGAACCCGAGTTTATCTTCTGTAAGAAGGGTATCAACTACGACGATTTATGAGAGACATAATAAAGGATTGTGTTTTAGGTGTGGTGAGAAGTATCATATGGGAAACCAATGCAAATATAAGGAGTTCAATTTTCTCGTAGTAGACGAGGATGAGGAGAAGACGGAGAGGAGGAAATGGCCGAGGTTGAATTTGTTAAAGAGCTTAAGGAGGAAGAAGGAAAGGAAGTTGTTGATCTATCACTCAAATTAATGGTAGGACTCACAACCAATAGAACACTTCGTATGAGAGGAGAAATTTTCTGCCAAGAGGTCATAGTTTTGATGGACTCAAGTGCGACCAATAACTTCATTTTGAAGTCGTTTGTCAGGAAACATGGGTTGACCGTGATAGCCACTCGAGGGTTTGGACTATCCATCAGAAATGGTGCTATGATATCTAGCATGAGAAAATGCAAGGCATTATAGCTGATGATACAAGGATTACAGATTGTAGAAACATGCCTCTTGTTTGATCTCGGGAATACAGATGTAGTGTTGGATACAAATGGCTTGTGACCTTGGGCGAAACCAGAGTTAATTGGAAGTTGCATCACATCAGCTTTAGGTTGGGCACGCAAAGGATCGAATTGAGAGGTGATCCAGGCTTAACGAGGGCTGAAGTGTCTCTAAATACCCTCGTAAAACATACACAAGAAGCGGGCATAGCTTATTTGCTGGAGTTAGCGATACTCTTTATTGGGACATGATGCGTATCAGAGTTAAATATAACCTAATCTACCCGCAAGTGCACGGCACGTGTGTAGTATTTTAGGTGTCGATCCCACAGAGACTATGCAACGCTACCTAAACCCGAACTATGAATCAAACTTGCTAACGAAAGAATGTGGATAAGGAATGAAATACTGAAATTAACTAAACTACTTGGGTTCTAACGATGAGACAAACGTCCTAGGAATCCGGTTTCACCACAAGACTACCGAAACCAACGACCAACCTATCTATCATGCAATACCAGTTAAAGCTATCTAAGGCGGACGATCCTAACATGATATCTAACCTCTCTCAAGGCATAGACACGTGATCTAGACAAGATGCCCCCTACTTTCGTGGCTGACA
>CM071869.1:9593259-9634230 GCA_036759665.1 Gynandropsis gynandra
TTCACATTTTATTCCTCTTTTCGAGATAAACCATGCCGCGGGTTGCTGAAGGTAGCCCGACCCTGTTTTCGAGCTCAAAATTCTTTATTTAGGTCGATACGATGGATTTTTAGAGCCAGAAGATGCCCTTTTCGAGTTTGTTAGGATACGAATGTCATTTCTTGTCAATACGCCGCTTGCGTTGCGTTTGTCTCTCGTGTTGCACCGCTTTTCCGTTTTTTGTTTTTGTTTTCACGTGATTTGACGACTAAAACAATGAATTGTATGACGGGCTTTGACATACCATAACTTTACGTACAAAGCTCCGAATTACATGAATTTATTCACATTTTATTCCTCTTTTCGAGATAAACACAGCCGCGGGTTGCTGAGGGCAGCCCGACCCCGTTTTCGAGCTCAAAATGTTTTATTTAGGTTGCTACTATGGATTTTTAGAGCCGGAAGATGCCCTTTTCGAGTTTGTTAGGATACAAATGTCATTTCTTGTCAATACGCCGCTTGCGTTGCGTTTTTCTCTCGAATATTACTTTTGCTTCCTATTTCCTATTTGCGTTTGTCTCTCATGTTGCACCCCATTTCCATTTTTTTTTTGTTTTCATGTGATTAGACTACTATAACAATGAATTGTACGATGGGCTTTGAAATACCATAACTTTGCGTACGAAGGTCCGAATTACATTATTTTTTTACATTTCCAGATAAACCATGCTGTGGGTTGCTGAAGGTAGCCCAACCCCATTTACGAGCTCAAAATGCTTTATTTAGATCGATACGTTTGATTTTAGAGCCGGAAAATGCCCTTTTCGGGTGTGTTAGGATACGAATGCCATTTCTTGTTAATACGCCGCTTGCACTGCGTCTGTCTCTCGGATATTCCTTTTGTTTCCTATTTCCTATTTGTGTTGGTCACTCGTGTTGCACCCCTTTTTCGCTTTTTGTTTTTTTTTTCACGTGATTAGATGACTAAAAAAATGAATTGTATGACAGGCTTTAAAATACCTTAACTTTGCGTACGAAACTCCGAATTGCATGATTTTTTCATATTTTATTCCTCTTTTCAAGATAAACCATGCTGTGGGTTGCTGAAGGCAGCCCGACCCCGTTTTCGGGCTCAAAATGCTTTATTTAGGTGGATACGTTTGAATTTTAAAACCGGAAGATGTCCTTTCTGAGTTTGGTAGGATACGAATGTCATTTCTTATCAAAACGCTTATTGCATTGCGTTTGTCTCTCGGATATTCCTTTTGCTTCCTATTTCATATTTGCGTTTGTCTCTAGTGTTGCACCCTTTTTCCGTTTTTTGTTTTTGTTTTCACGAGATTCGATGACTAAAACAATGAATTGTACGACGGGTTTTGAAATACCATAACTTTGCGTATGAAGCTCCGAATGACATGACCGTGTACACACAAATGAGCCCGAGCGGGCACCATGCCCGATCGTGTGCTTCATCAGCCCGAGTCGTGTAGACTTACGGGGTTTTCTTGACATGAATGAGCCCGAGCGGGCACACCAAATGGACCCGAGCGGGCACACCTCCCAGATCGTGTTCCTTGAGTGCCCGAGTCGTGTAAAGCTACGGGGATATTTGGTAGCAATCAACCCGACCGGGCACTCCCAATCCACCCGAGCGGGCATGACTTGAGGTGTTGTTTCCGCTCCTTTCGCTCGGTGTTTGAGTGCTCACTTCCATCCGTCGCCTCGCACAAGTTGATCCTACGTTTCCGGGGTTAGATTGCCAAAATCACTCGTGTTTCTTCTCGTGTCTTCATTTTCTGCGCAAAACACGAAATGTGGATAAAGTCTCCGAATATACTCAATAAATGAATGAAATATGAATAATCTACTCTAAACTAGACCTAAGAATAATATAAAAACTATAACGGATTGCGTGTTATCAAACTCCCCCGGACTTAACCTTTTGCTCGTCCTCGAGCAAACCTAAAGTCGAGTCATAGAAGAATTAAACAACAATGGATACTAACATAAACTTATCAAAGAATTAGCCATTACGCAAAACAACGCGTCACATGAATGCAAGCCTAAGCGTACCAAGTTCAGACTTCTATCAACCGAAAGTCTTAAACTATGCAATTCTACCAATGACCCTAGCTAGTCAATGCTCCTAAACAACGTCCAAGCGTTCTCCATACCAACTCTCCTAAGCTTGAGATATCATTGAATTTACATTCTCGTTCTTATTCCTCTTTATTTTTTATTCTTTTTCTTTCTTCTTTTCTATGGTTCCACGCTTAGTTCCTAGGACGTCGAAGTCGAAGAGGTTGGCTTTCTACTTAGACCCAGGCTGCCTACGGCACACTCATAAGGTCTCTTAACCTTAGCGGAGTGAAGAGATGCCTCATTCTTTTTTTATTGTTTTTTTTTTCATTTTTCTTTATTATGACGTATACGCATCAATCTAACCCTTAGGACGTAGAGTAGCGCCTCAACCCACCACTTAGACCCGAACCATCGATCTCGATGTACTCATGTCAATGAAAATCTAAAATGATTAAAACTTATCCAAGGAGAGAATCGTTGACAGCGGAGTATAAGCGTGTGGAATCTTATGAACGCTAAAGATCTATCAACAAGCATCGATTAGTCGGTATACACGGAGATATGATACTTGGTACCGAAATCTAGGAGGTGAATGTAACTATAAGTCATGGCTTCTTGCACAATTACCCAACTAATCGGAATCTAAAAGTCTTCTAAACACACCTAGACTATAGTTCATGATTCGACAAGGTCGCACAATAACGACTAAAACTTGAAAATTTATGCTAGGTATCCATCCGTTTATCCTAAAAAAAACAAAAATCTACATCTAATCCTAATCCTAATCATCTAATCCTAATCATATGACAATACTCGACGAGTACCCCCCCAGACTTGAATGAAACACCGTCCCGGTGTTCAAAACCTAAGAAGATATCGTAAACAAAACAACGGGAAATAAGGGTTGGAACGTGTGCACCTTGTGGAACTTCCAATCCCGTGTTTGTAGTTCCTCTTCAAGGATGATATGGACATTGAAGAACCTGCGAAAAAGATTCACACAATCCAAAAAGAGAAATACAATCCCACCAAGTATATCAATATGAAGAGAAAAAGAGATAGTCCGAAAGAAAACGAAATGAAAAACGAAACAATCGGGTTGCCTCCCGACAAGCGCTTGTTTAAGGTCTTGAGCTTGACCGAAATGCTCTACTCATGAGTGCTTCTCCATGCTCAATCTCGTCCCGTTTGTCCCGTGATGATACCCAAAGTTGCTCCTTAGCTCCGTGCATGTTCCTTTAGCTCCAAAATAGTCCAAATACGCGTAAAAACCTGTAAGAACATGAAAAGCACGAAAGCAAGTAAAACGGATACGGAATCATACGTAAAACATCACATATGTATCAAAAACGTCTCCTAAATCGTGCAAGAAATACGTATGAAAACGAGATGATCAGGACACATCAAGAATAGACCAAGATACTTGATGGACGGATCACTGGTATGTTGTGGATTATGAAGATGTCTTGCAAGAACCGAAGGATTTACCCCCTAAGAGATGTCGTGAAAATACCATTCACCTAAAGGAATGGACTACTCTGGTGTACTTACGACCATATAGGTACTTATTTACTCGGAAGAATGAGATTGATAAACTAATCACGAAAATGTTATAGGCTCGAATCATACACCCGAGCATCAGCCCTTTCTCAAGTCTGGTCTTACTGGTTCTGCAGAAAGATGGAGGTTAGAGGTTTTGTGTGGACTACCTCACAGTGAATCAATTCAGAATACTAGACCAATATCCCATACGTGGGGCTTCTATGTTTTCCAAAATTGATTTGAAGGCCGGTTATCATCAAATCAGAGTACGTGAGGAGGACATACCAAAGACAACATTCCGCACATAAGGGGCATTATGAGTTCTTAGTCATGCCTTTCGGCTTGACTAATGCACCAGCCACTTTCCAATCTGGCTTATGTGTTCTTAGTACGGGAGTCCAAAGAGAGCATTCCGCACACATGAGGGGCATTATGAGTTCTTAGTTATGCATTTTGGCTTGACAAATGCACCAACCACTTTCCAATCTCTTATGAATGAGATTTTTCGTCATATGTTCAGGAAATTCGTTTTGGTTTTCTTCGATGATATTCTGATCTTCAGCAAAGGAATTGAAGAGTATGTTTAGGGGTGGGCAAAGAACCCGCACAACCCGTCCAGTCTCGAAATCCATCCCGAACCAATTAACTGATTTGCTGAAGAACAAGGCTTTTAACTGGACTCCGCAATCAACGGAAACATTCGAACAATTGAAGTTAGCCATGACGTCAGTATAATACTGGCTCTACCGGATTTTGATGCCCCTTTTGAAATTGAAACCAGGACATGGGGTTGGAGCTGTCTTGATGCAGACCGGTAGGCCACTAGCTTAACTAAGTCAAGGATTCTCCATGCAAGGTAAAACAAATCGGTATATGAGAAGGAATTCATTATTAAAAATGATCAACAAAGCTTGAAACACTTCTTGGAGCAAAGATTTTTCACGCCATGACAACTAAAATGGCCAAGATAGAATTCATGTTTCTTCTGATTCAAGTAGGAGGAAGATGGGATGATGCTAGTCATTCTAGGAAAGTTGAAGAGAAGGAAAATGAAAGAGGCGATCAAAAAAATAATAAGCTGTCTGAATCTAGGCATGAGAGCATCGTAGAAAAAAATATCTCTAGAAATGAATACGGTGAGAATCGGGGTCTGGACTCAAAAGCTGATAGAAGTCTCAAGTCCAGCAGCAGGGAAGAGAAGAGTAAGACTCGAGGATAAGTTTTTCACTCACAACAACACCAAAAACTCAAATAGCGTTGATGTATTTCTATTGACAAGAAAAGAATGAAAGAAATGACATCAAATGGATTGAACAAGAAAAAGATGGCCAGAGAGATGACAGATCAAGAGGAAGAGATGATGGTTGGTCTGATAGGGATAGAGATAGAGAAAGTTGGAAAGATAATTGAAAGAAAGCACTCCAGTACTGATGGCAGATTCAAAAGATGGGGACATCAGTTATGATTGTAGCAGGGAACAAGAACTTCCTAGGCAAGGGTGCGAAAGGAGTGACAGCGATAGGTCTCATGGTCATTCTGGTAGCAGGGGTGAAGTAGTCAAAACATTGTCTAGTGGTGGAGTTTCGAATAAAATTATGATGTGATTGAAATACAAACCAAGACAACTGATTTTGGAAGGGGAGGATGAGGTCCAAACTTGGCTCGTAGAAGTGAGATAGGTCAGCAATCAGCCAAAAAGCCTGCTAATAATGATGAAGAGTGGGCTTATAACCATGAAGATAGACAAAGAAATGAAAATTATGGTTCTGGGCCTTACTGCGAAGATTTGAGGATGAAGTTGATCAATCTGACTATTCGGGTGGCCAAGGAAGAAACCAGAGAGGTGCCGCACCTGTGCGGACCAATAGTGGGCAGACCTCTAATCGAGGTTCACTGCCTCCACAAGGCATGAAAGGGAACAGGCCCTCAAGGATTGGAAATGGAAGACCTGGTGGCAGAGAGAGTCATCAAGGTGGTATTCCATTGTCCGTGATGGGACCATCTTCTGGGAGCCTTGGAATGCCACAACCTGGTTCCATTCAGTCACTTGCGCCTGGCATGCCTCCATTTGTGCCTCCTCTTGTTTGGCCAGGGCCACGAGGAGTGGATGCCAATATGCTGCATGTTCCTCCTGTTCTCTCTCCTCTGAAGGATATGGTTGGTTAATTGACATTATGTATTGCAGTTTGGTTAGTAATCATGGAGTCATGGGTAGTTTTCTAGTCTTCCACGTTTATTGCAGTTGTTTATATTGTATGTTGCAGTTATTTGCTGTATAAATTCAAGTTTCCAGTGTGAATGAAGTATTAAGTCCAGAATAAAAATTTCTTCTTCGGTTTCACTTATAACTTGCATTTTTTTCAGATCCTTTGTCCAACATTTGGTATCAGAGCCTGAAATTGCATGCCTAAATATCTACAGTACGAGCCCATGGCGCTTACCACACAACACGCAGCAAAGGAGAGCAGTGGGGTACCGTTTCAATACTCGGTGTTGACGTCGTCTAACTACACAGTGTGGGCGATCAAGATGGAGGCGATTATGGATGCTCAGAGGGTCTGGGATGCTGTAGAACCAGAGGCCGGTGTGGTCGTTGATGCGAAGAAGGACAAGACTGCACGAGCACTTCTTCTTCAGATCTTACCGGAGGATATTCTGTTGCAAGTGGCAAAGAAAAACTCCGCAAATGAAGTCTGGGACAATTTGAAAGTGAGATTTCTCGGAGCAGAAAGGGTGAAGAAGGCAAGGTTGCAAACTCTCAACAATGAATTTGATGTCTTACACATGAAGGATGGTGAATCCATTGATGAGTTTGCTGGAAAGCTTAGTACAATGGCAACTAAGTACAAGAGTCTTGGTTCTACTCTTGAAGATGCGAAGCTCGTTCGAAAATTACTTGATTCTGTACCAGAAAAGTATTACCAAGTTGTGGCTGGAATTGAGCAGTTTTGTGATATCGATGGGATGCCGTTCGAGGAAGCTATTGGACGTTTGAAGGCATTTGAAGAGCAGGTGAGGTTGCATAACGGTGGCAGCAATAATGATAGTAAACTCTTGCTCACTCAAGCCGAGTGGAATGCAAGGAAAAAAAAGCAGTGTAGAAGTTTCTTCAAACAACAATAGATGCAGTTGCTAGAACTCGGACAGAGGCGGACGAGGTAAAAGTCGCGAAAGAGGAAGAGGTCGTGGAAGAGGTAACATGACCAACTCAGAGAAATCATATCACGAGGGAGCAAGAAGTACTAGGAATGGTACACGTGATAAAAGTCACATTAAGTGTTTTAATTGTGACAAAATGGGGCATTATGCATCGGAGTGCAGGAGCAAGCAACGGGAAAAGGAGGTCCATTTCGCACGTGTTGATGAAGAAGACCCAGCCTTGTTATTTATTGTGTCAGAGGAGGAGAAATCAACAAAACAGGATCTTCAAGGTGTTGTTCTTCTCAATGAAGAGAAAGTGTTACCCGGGATGAGCAACAAGGAAGAAGAGAATGTATGCAGCGATGTGTGGTACTTGGATTGTGGCGCGAGTAATCACATGACGGGGTATCGAACGAAGTTTCACGAACTTGATGAAAACATCACCGGGAGAGTGACTTTCGGCGACGGATCTACAGTGCAGATTGAGGGAAGAGGATCTGTCATATTCCTGTGCAAGAATGGAGATCAACACATTCTTCAAGGGGTATACTATATACCTAAACTTCGAAGCAACATCATAAGTCTTGGTCACATGACGGAGGACGGTAACAAGGTTATGATGACGGGAGATTGTATGAAGGTTATCAACAAAAGTGGTATGCTTTTGATGTCGGTGAGGCGTTCACCAAACAGGCTGTACAAGATACAACTTGAGACTGCGAAACCTATATGTCTCATGGCATGTCTTGAAGATCCTGCATGGTTGTGGCATGCAAGACTTGGCCATGTGAATTTTCATGCTTTGAAGCTTATGGGGGAGAAGTAGATGGTTAGAGGGGTTCCTACAATCAGACATCCAAACAAAGTCTGTGAGGGGTGTCTCATTTCGAAGCAAACAAGACTACCGTTCCCCGGACAGTCAAATTTTCGAGCGGAGAAGCTGCTGGAACTACTGCACATGGACCTGTGTGGTCCGATAACGCCAAGTACAGTTGCTGGAAATAGTTATTTCCTACTTATTGTGGATGATTTCAGTCGATGGATGTGGGTCTACATCATAAAAAGAAGAACCAAGTTACATCATTGTTCAAGAAGTTTAAACTTATGGTTGAGAATACCTCCGAATACAAGATAAAGACGTTGAGGACAGATCGAGGTGGCAAATTCTTATCGAAAGAATTCAATAGCATGTGTGAAGAGTCGGGGATCGTGAGACATCTCACAGCACCATACACACCTCAGCATAATGGCGTTGTTGAGCGAAGGAACAGAACTGTCATGGATATGGCAAGATCATTACTTAAGAGCAAGCATGTACCCGGAAAGTTTTGGGGAGAGGTGGTGAGACATGCGGTGTACCTATTGAACCGTTTACCGACGAAGTCGCTGGAAGATCGTACACCGTTTGAAGCATGGACAGAGAGAAAGCCTCACCTAGGACATGTTAGAGTGTTTGGGTGCTTGGCACATGCAAAAGTGATGTTGCCGCATATGAAGAAATTGGATGATCGGAGTCGTCCCATGGTGTATCTTGGTGTCGAAGAAGGAAGCAAAGCTCACAGATTGTTTGATCCTCACCATGGAAAACTACAAGTAAGTAGAGATGTTATTTTTCAAGAGGAAATGGAATTGGATTGGAATGCTAGAAAGGAAGAAAGTGTTAATGTTATGCCGGAGTTTATTGTTGTGAATGATATACAACAAACGGATGGAGAAGAGGGTTCTGCGGAAGCAACAAATTCCATGAGGACTGTGACAGGAAGTATCACAGAGGCAAGTATGGTAGGAAATGTTACAGCAACCACATCAATTGGAAGAGCCTCTGATATAGAGGAAGAGCCCATTCGGTTTCGAAAAATTTCTGAAATATATGACGAGACAGAGGAGGTACATACCTCTATGGAGGAATTATTCATGTTAGAGATAGAGGAACCGACCAGCTATCGTGAAGCTGAAAATGACGTCAATTGGGTGCAACCCATGGAAAAAGAACTTGAGGCTATTGAGAGCAATGGCACATGGAGCCTTACAAAGCTACCGCCAAATCATAAACCTATTGGTTTGAAGTGGGTTTATAAATTGAAGAAGGACTCGGATGGCAAGATCATCAAACATAAGGCAAGATTAGTTGCAAAGGGTTATGTGCAACGACAAGGAGTGGATTTTGAAGAGGTATTTGCACCGGTGGCAAGATTAGACACGATACGTGTTCTTCTTGCCATAGCCGCATGTAATGGATGGGAGGTTCATCACTTGGACGTGAAGTCCGCATTCCTCAATGGAGAGCTTGAGGAGGATGTGTATGTATCACAACCAGAAGGTTTCATTGTGAAGAATAAAGAAGACCAGGTGTATAAGTTGCACAAAGCACTCTACGGTCTTCGACAAGCTCCACGAGCATGGAATACGAGGCTAGACAAAAGCCTTAGACGACTTGGTTTCACAAAATGTGCACAAGAGCAAGCTGTGTACACAAGAGGAGAAGGACAAGTAAGTGTCATTGTGGGTGTTTATGTAGATGATCTCATTGTCACGGGGAGAAACATCGATGAGATTAAGCTGTTCAAGTCGCAGATGAAATCAGAATTTGATATGAGCGACTTGGGTCTGCTTTCATACTATCTTAGAATGGAGGTAGAACAACGAGAAGGTCAGATAATACTCAAGCAATCTGCATATGCAAGGAAGCTGCTACAGCAGTTCGGGATGCAAGATTGCAATCCTACGAAGTTTCCTATGGAGCCCAAGACACATCTGCATAAAGATGAAGGTGGTGTACCAATCGACGCTACGGAGTATAGACGAGTCGTTGGATGTCTCAGGTATTTACTTCACACTCGTCCAGATCTTTCATATGTTTTTGGGATGACAAGTAGGTTCATGGAAAGGCCTACGGTGATGCACCAAAAGGCAGTGAAACAAATACTTCGATATTTGAAGGGTATAATGCATTTTGGTCTGGTTTATACAAAAGGAAATTGTGAAGATGATCTTGTGGGCTATACAGATAGTAATTTAGCTGGTGACCTTGATGATCGAAGGAGTACAGGAGGCATAGCATTTTATGTCAGAGGGAACTTAGTTCCATGGTCATCACAGAAGCAAAAGACAGTAGCATTGTCATCATGTGAAGCTGAGTTTATGGCAGCTACATCAGCGGCGTGTCAAGCATTATGGCTGCGTAATTTGATAGGTGAACTAACGAGAAGCGAGCTCAAACCAGTGACGATCTACGTCGATAACAAGTCCGCAATAGCATTGATGAAGAACCCGGTGTTTCATGGTCGAAGTAAGCACATCGACACGAGATTTCATTTTATCCGTGAATGTGTAGAAAGAGAACAAATAGTGGTGAAGTTTGTTAGGACGGGAGAACAACGAGCTGATGCATTGACGAAGGCTTTACCGAGTGTGAAACTTGCTGCTATGCGACACTTGCTGGGAGTACGTGATCTTGAGCCACAGCCACATCAAGATCAAGGGGGAGAATGAAGGATATGGTTGGTTAATTTACTTTATGTATTGCAGTTTGGTTAGTAATCATGGAGTCATGGGTAGTTTTCTAGTCTTCCACGTTTATTGCAGTTGTTTATGTTGTATGTTGCAGTTATGTTTCTGTATAAATTCAAGTTTCCAGTGTGAATGAAGTATTAAGTCCAGACTAAAAATTTCTTCTTCGGTTTCACTTATAGGCTTGTATTTTTTCAGATCCTTTGTCCAACATCCTCTTCCTCCAGGACCGTCAGGCGCAAGATTCCCTCCAACCCTTGGTACCCCGCCGAACCTAAACATGTACTTCATACAAAACGATGTAGGGAACTGGAGCTTACCAATGTAGAAGACTACCCCAAACTTAGGGATCTGATACAAAAGAAGGATGAAATTGTGTCTAAGTCTTCTTCTGCTCCAATCCGTGAACTCGAATTGTCTCCTGAGTTTTGCAGAACAAAGTTTAATGTCATCCTTGTTGATCCACCTTGGGAGGAATATGTCCATAGGGCTCCAGGTGTTGCTGATAACATGGAATATTGGATGTTTGAAGATTGAGGTCAAAACTCGGTATTGCCTTTTGTATCCTTAATCTTCAACTGCTCTTAGGATATTCGTATCCATTGTTGTCAAATACTCTGAGCCAATTTTACACTTTCCATACCATTATTATTAATATTGCATTGTGGTTTTACAAATTTGATACTGTAGTAGTTGGTACTTACATAGTCTTCTTTCTATCTTTGTTATTGCCTCATAATAATCTTGATATATTTCCTGCATTTGTAGGCAACAGCTGATACTCCCTCCTTTATCTTCCTATGGGTTGGTGATGGTGTAGGGCTTGAACAAGGACGCCAGTGCCTGAAGAAGGTAAAACATCTTTCCTACTTATTTTGGCTTTTGTTTCGTCTGGAGAATTTATACTTCATCTAGATGTATTTGCTCTAGTGGGGTTTCAGAAGGTGCGAGGACATTTGTTGGGTTAAGACCAACAAAAGCAATGCAACGCCAACATTGAGACATGATTCCAAGGTCCAATATTTGTTCTCTTATCGTCCTTTACATCGGCATGTCTGATTGCTGAGGGTACACATTTTTTGCTTAGTATTTGTGGGTTGGGTATAAAGGGCACTGTTCGACGTAGCACTGATGGTCATATTATCCATGCTAATATCGATACCGATGTGATCATTGCTGAGGAGCCTCCTTATGGTTAGTAGTTGGCGCTGCAACTTCAATTTCAAAAACATAAAACATGCATCCCTTTTGTCAATAAAGATGAATGGCACTGACTCGCATCTCTCATGTTGCCAAATTGTAGGTTCTACTCGGAAGACTGAATATATGTATCGAATAATTGAGCATTTTGCCTGGATCGTCGAAGGCTTGAGCTGTTTGGGGAAGACCACAATATTCGAGAGCCGGTTATTGGAGATCAGAATGAATATTCATGTATATACGGCAAGATTATGTTTCTTATTTCTAGTAGAACTCTAAATAGGCAAGAGTCCTTATTTTTTTTTAGCTTGTACGATTGTATATATACTGTATGGTGAATGAATGAAAAACCTAATTCGTTTTGGGCACAATCACCTGTTATGGTATCAGAGCCCGGTTCGTCCCGATTTGAATATACCGATGTTGGGCCCCCGATTGTGATGTCCATGCTCCAGGACCGAGCCTAGGCGTGAGGGGGAGTGTTATGATAAGTTGTCCCACATCGACTAGGACATGAACCTTGGGACTTGTATATATGGTGTTGGGCAACCCTAAACTCTTGAGCTAGATTTTGGGATTAGTTAGGCCCAGCCCATATTTGTTATTGTATCAGAGCTCTGCGGCGCTACCTAAGAGAGAACAGATTCGATTCCTCTGTTTTCCGGCATGACTTCAGGTGATTACAGTGAGACCTCCGTTGGAACCGCGACTGGTTCCAAGACATCCGACAAACCAAAGGAGACCACGGTCGTGTCTCCTTACTCCGTTCACCCTGCCGATCATCCCGGCATGGTCTTGACGAACATGGAGTTGACGAACGAGAACTGTGAGAGATGGGCGGATTCAATGCGGAATGCGTTGAGCGCTAAAAAGAAGTTGATGTTCATCAATGGGGAAATTGCCAAACCGTCACCGGATTCCCCTGAATATGATGATTGGGTTGCTGTTAATTCCATGGTTGTTGCTTGGATTATGAACACGATATCACCGACAATTCGCTCATACTTTGCCTACACTGGTGAAGTAAAGGTATTATGGGACAACATACGCAAGCGGATGTCTTTGGGTAATAGATCTCGTGTTCACCAGTTACGTACGGAGATCGCGAAATGCAAGCAACAACCAGGACAGGCAATAGTGGACTATTACGGGAAACTGCAAACTATGTGGCAGGAGCTTGCCACATACGAACCTATGAAAAGTTGTTGTTGTGGCTCTTGCAAATTGACGGCAGAACTAGCGGCCGAGTGTGAGGAAGAACGCCTCAGTCAATTTCTCATGGGATTGGATAGTTCGAAATTTGGACATGTTCGCACGATTATAGTGAGCATGAAAACCCCTCCTGATACCGATGAGGCCTATTCATTCGTGATTGAAGCTGAACGGCAGATTAATCTTCTAGTGACACAGGAACCGCGTGTCAATTCGATGGGTTTCACGACTCTCACTACAACTCCTTCACTTGTCGCGGCTACTCGAGCTCGGGACGATTCGATTACGTGCGCACATTGTGGGAAGCCTGGGCATTCGAAACACGAGTGCTACAAACTTCATGGCTATCCCGAGTGGTGGGACGAATGTTCACGGGCAACTCGTGGCAGGGGACGAGGGGGATTTTCCGACAGAGGAGGTGGTCGGGGACGTGGCTCTGCTCATGCAGTACAGAGCTCGGGAGGCGCCGGTCACACTCCAACCTCGTTTTCGAGATCAGGGTCGGACGAGAGTGTCATACCTGGCCTAAATTTTGAGCAGTATCAGATGTTGATGAGTTTCTTGAACAGTCAGAAACAAGGCAGTTCTGATCGTTTATCGGGTAAGAATGTCACGGAATTTATTGTTGATTCGGGAGCATCGCACCATATGACCAGTGATATTTCTTTGTTGACTAATCTCCGATCTATTCTAGCTCATCCAATTGATCTTCCCGATGGTTCTCATACGGACGCATCTCAGATTGGTGATTTATGGGTTTCAGATGCTCTTATGCTTCGTGATGTTCTCTATGTTGATGCTCTAACGTGCAATCTGATTTCAGTGTCTAAGTTGTTACAGCAACACACTTGCTACCTCACATTCTCTGATTGGGTTTGCGTCATACAGGATCATTCCACGAAGACCCTGATTGGGGTAGCTGAGGAAGTTAAGGGGTGTTCAAAATTCGGCGTAGCTTGGAGGCATCTGCCAATGCGGTTTCGATCAAGAATAAGCAGGAGCTGTGGCATCGGCGACTTGGACACCCATCCGACAAGATTATTTCGAGTCTATCTAGTATTTTGGATATTTCGGTTTCTTCTCATTTGCCTTGTGACATTTGTTTTCGGGCTAAACAAACTCGAAGCATTTTTACTGATAGTGATAATAAAGCGGAAGTTGCATTTGCTCTAATAAATTGCGATGTTTGGGGTCCTTATCCGATTCCGACAAAACATGGGGAACGTTATTTTTTTACTATAGTCGATGATTACTCTAGAGCCACCTGGATTTATTTGCTTCAAGGGAAGCACGAGGTTGCTCAGATCTTGCGAAACTTTTGTAGTATGACAGAACGTCAATTTGGGAAGCAAGTTAAAGTGTTGCGCAGTGATAACGGGAGTGAGTTTATGGTTCTGCGGTCTTTTTTTGCTTCCGAGGGTATTATACATCAGACGTCTTGTATTGACACGCCTCAGCAAACTGGAACAGTCGAGCGTAAACATCGCCATATTTTGAACGTAGCGCGTTCTCTCCGATTTCAAGCAAATCTTCCAATCGATTTTTGGGGAGATTGTGTTCTGACAGCGGTTTATCTCATCAATCGCACACCTTCGGTTTTACTACAGGGCAAGACACCGTATGAGATGTTGTTTATGAAATCTCCTCCGTATGAACAGCTGCGAATTTTCGGGAGCTTGTGCTTCGTTCACCACAAAACGCCACACAGGGACAAGTTTGGCGATAGAGGTCGAAAATGCATACTGATTGGGTATCCTGATGCTAAGAAGGCATGGCGAGTGTATGACCTCGAGGAAGAGAAATATTTCTACTCGCGGGATGTGATTTTCTATGAAGAAATTTTTCCTTTTGCGCAGACACCTCTTCTCACTCATTCACCGCCATCGCCTCAAAGTCTAGAGGCCAATCCACCTTTAGCACGCATTGGAGATTTCTTCGGGTTTTATTTTGACACGACCACAGACGACAGGGGGAGACCGGACACAATGCAGACCGCTCCTTCCCCGACACAAGTTACAAACTCACCTTCCAATCTGCCATCTGAAATGAGCGCTCTGCCTTCGCCTCTTCCAATGGCATTACAACATGTTGCTCAGTCTACTGCTGCTACTAGTGATTCCAATACACAGCCTGAGCCTCTCGGACGCGGGCACAGAACGAAACAACCATCTGTTTTGCTTAGCCCATATGTCACTTATGCAGCGACGTCCCCAGGTACGACGATAGTCCCCCGGTCTTTAGCTACGGATCTACCTTACTCTATATACCATTATGATTCTGTCGCGCAGTTTTCAACTCGACACCAAGGTTTTCTCGCCGCTATCTCAGAAGCACGAGAACCTCAATCTTACAACGAGGCCATTCGGAACTCAAAATGGCGTGATGCTATGCAAGAGGAGATTGATGCGTTGCAAAACAACGGTACTTGGACAATTGAGCCGCTTCCACCGGGTAAGAAACCTATTGGGTGCAAATGGGTATACAAGATCAAACACAAATCCAATGGAAGCATCGAACGATACAAAGCTCGTCTCGTTATTCTTGGGAATCATCAAAAGGAGGGCATAGATTACAATGAGACGTTTGCTCCCGTGGCCAAGATGAATACGGTTCGCACTTTCTTAGCCGTCGCCGCGATTCAAAAGTGGGATGTACATCAGATGGATGTTTACAATGCCTTCCTTCATGGTGATCTCCACGAGGAAGTATATATGCGCATACCTCCCGGTTTTCAGAAAACCGATTCTACCATGGTCTGCAGACTTCGGAAATCCCTATATGGGCTTCGCCAGGCACCTCGTTGTTGGTTCGATAAATTGACTACTGCTCTTGTTCAGTTTGGGTTTACTCGAAGCTATGCGGACTACTCCTTGTTTTCATACGTTCACGGCCAGACTCGCCTATATGTCATCATATATGTTGATGATCTCCTTATTGGTGGCAACGACCCGACGTTTCTAGCCAAGTTCAAGGTGTATCTTCATGAGTGTTTTCATATGAAAGACTTAGGCCCGCTGAAGTATTTTTTGGGGATTGAAGTTGCAAGGAGCGACGAAGGTATTTTTCTTTCACAACGAAATTACGTCTTGGATATTATCTCTGAATGTTACTGGCGGCCAAACCTTCTCATATACCCATTGAGCAAAATCACCGGTTATCTTTCTCCACGGCGGTCTTCCTCCCGGATTCGGAGAAATACAGACGGCTCGTTGGACGCTTAGTTTATTTATCAGTGACCCGTCCAGACTTGGCATATGTAGTTCATATTCTGGCTCAATTTATGCAATCGCCCACCTTAGATCATTGGGACGCTGCGGTACAGGTTGTCAAATATCTGAAAGGGAGTCCGGGACAAGGCATCATGTTGCGGTCTAATAGCGACCTCTTTCTCTCCGCATACTGTGACTCGGACTGGGGTACGGATCCAACCCGTCGTCGTTCATTATCCGGTTACATGATCATGCTTGGTGACTCTCCCATTTCCTGGAAAACAAAGAAGCAAGCCACCATTTCTTCATCTTCCGCGGAAGCGGAGTATAGATCGATGGCGTATGCTTGTCGGTAATTAAAATGGCTACGCGAGATTTTGAGCAACTTCAGGATCGAGCTTCCTCCAGCACACCTGGCTTGCGATAGTCAAGCAGCGTTGTATATTTCGGCCAACCACGTATACCACGAACGGACCAAACACATCGAGATTGACTGTCATTTTGTGCGAGATGAGATCAAGGCGGGACGTGTTTCTACTTCACATCTACGGACGACGGAGCAACTGGACGATATCTTCACCAAAGCACTTGGACGACAACAATTTTCATACCTTCTTCGCAAGTTGGGCATTTGTAACTTACATGCTCCAACTTGAGGGGGAGTATTGGAGATCAGAATGAATATTCATGTATATACGGCAAGATTATGTTTCCTATTTCTAGTAGAACTCTAAATAGACAAGAGTCCTTATTTGTTTGAGCTTGTACGATTGTATATATACTGTATGGTGAATGAATGGAAAACCTAATTCGTTTTGGGCACAATCGCCTGTTACCGGTTGGCTTACAGCTGGAAAAGCACTTTCCTCATCGAACTTTGATGCACAGGTAAACAGTTTCCGACATCGTTAGCTCTCATTAGCTTATTGAATATAGGAATTTGGTGCACAAACACTTTTGCTTCTTGTAAGCCATTCGATGAACCATTGCATGATTGCTCATATCAATACGTGTGTTTGTGTCAGGCCTACGTGAAGAACTTTGCTGACAAGGACGGTAATTTGAGGCAAGGAGGTTCGTGACGACTCATCTCATTGTGACGACTCCTGATATAGAAGCTCTCCGACCCAAATCACCCATGAAGAACCAGCAATAGCAATCAAACCCCATCTCTATGTCAACCACGAATTCCTCCAACAGAAGAATCCTAATGTCGTTGTCTTACACCAAGAGGCCTCGGGTTCTAACTTCTCTGGTCCACCCCCACCTTGGGTTGCCGCTGGTCTTTCCATTGAGGGCTTTAGAGGTTCGGAAGGTGACAAGATACTAGACATGTAGAGGTTCAAACTTCAATCCACCAGGAAATGGAGTGCTTTTAGATTTTAACCCTCAAACATTCTGTAACAAGTTTTTTCAATGTATTTGGTCCTAAATGTTAAAATTCTTTTCCTTTTATATCAATCGGCGCCCAATAAACCCAGTCTGTACGCAAAAAATCTGAAACATAACGTTAGAAACAACATATTATATCTGACAACATTCAATTATACAAAACCATTCGTCAAATGTTTGAGAAATATATATTCTGTTAACTAAAACTTCATCTCTCCGTGTGATCAAAACTGCTTCAGAGTTTCGTTTTGAGGGCTTTTACTTTTGAAGTCAATTTTGATGCTTGGAGTCTTGAGTTGGAGAAGCAGCCGCCACTGTTTCTCCTGTTCCTGCAATCAATCAAATTTAAATATTATGCAAAAGAAAATATGACGGAAGCCAGGAAGGATCCAACATTAGGAAGTACATCAATTATGAATTTCCTAACCAGCAGCGAAAGTTAATAAGAGCCTGATTAACCTTTGCACTGAGCTGAAGGTTGAGGCTGAATATCTCCAGAGGGTGTAGTTTGCACAGCTGAGGAGCTTAGCTGTTCTTGAACCTCAGTTTGACCCTCAAGTTGGGTTTCACTGGGAGAAGAGGGCAGCTGCTCGGACTGTTGCGCAGCCGAAGCCTTAAGCTGTTCTTCTGTGATCTTCAAGTAATCCTCTGTAGTGTAAGCTTTGGGCGATGTTGCACCATCTGCACAATTACGAGGAATCAATTCGAGAACATGAATATGGAATTACATTAACAGCTCTTTTTAACGCATATCTTGCAGAAAAATCAAATGTCTCGTAGATTTGTTTATTGGGTCAGATATCTGATCAATAACATCATTGTAAGAACATCAAGAAAAACATCATTGTAAAAACATATTCTTTGAAAAAGAAGAGATGCAATTGAAATATCCTTTGCAGCTGAGCTTCGTTCTGAAGATGAAAGAGAATTAATGCAGAGTAAATGTTGATCACTCACTCGGATCGCTTACAATTGGAGGATCTTCACTGCTAGGAACCGAGGGAGGAGGTGGACCGTAATTCATTCTGTTGGAATTGTACATGTTTGGCGTCGAGATATCATCAAGGCCAATTTCTCGCTCGAGGGTACTTTTAAATTCTCTTGAAACATCCTACCACAGAGAATATGAAAGAAACCTCATGTTCTGAAAACTGTGATGGATATAATTAAGATTCACACAAACCTGAAGCTCTCTAATGGTGGGCTGAAATGCACGAAGAGTTTTCCCAAGATTCCGGGCAACCTGCATCACAGCAAGTCAGTTCTTCAAACATCCAGAAGCTGATAAGATAATGGAAACCTATTCGAACACGGTGCTTCTCACAGAAGTTTCTCTTTGACATCTATAACTCAACGCACCCCGAGTAAAATTTAGCTTTTTTCTTGTCATTCATAGTTGCACAGAGCCATTTGTGCCCAATTTAAGAACTAAGATAAACATTCAATGTTCAATCTGTCCCACACGACAAGAGGAACAATCTGTGTTACAGTTAAAGCAAAGCTCATGTTCCTAACCAATAAGACATGTAGACACTTAAGCTAAGGAGCTCCGAAGCAATCTACCATACGCGAAAAGGGAAAAAGAAAAAGAAAAAGAGCAAACCTCAGCGAGGCCTTTAGGACCAAAGACTAACAAAGCAACCACACCTATTACCAAAGCCTCAGGTGCTCCAACGCCAAATAGAGATGCCCGAACTACCCTACTTCTACACCTTTTCTTCCCTGCATAAACAACAGACACCACCTACTTCAGAGATTAAATAAACATTACATTACCTGGATAAAAGAATCAAACTTGTAAGGAAAACACACGTGGGCTTGAAGATCTCAGCGAGATTGAGATACCCAGATGCTTTAGACCAATGTACGGCGAGAAATGAGAAGAACCCAACTGAGAAAGCCATAGGGAATTATCGAATTTCGAAGCTTTATGATGAGATTGCAGAGAAGGAAATGTTAAAAGATGAGACTTTCTGCTCCCTGCTAATGAATAACATAAAGATGTACACGAAGCTGAAATCTGAGAAGCCATAGCCATGGCGAATTCGAATGGTATGTAGCGTCCGGCACCTCGGAGAATTTTTAAGCCATAACTCTCTTCCTTATTCGCGTCGGGTTCCCCGGAAAAAAAAACCCAAAAAAAAAAGAAAAATTAAACTTATCCTGGAAAATCAGAGAGAGAAAATGATTGGTCTCTCGAATTGAACAGACCTTAACATGCTTTATGTGCCTTGTTTGGACCTAATATGAGCCTTTTTGGACCTCACATTGGCCTCAAGTGATATTACTTGGACCGATATTGTCTTTTGGGCCTATTCCCATTGATTCTCATGTAAAAGTTGAGTTTGTTGTATAAGTGACAGTCAATCCAACAAACTCAACTTATAATTTTAGTATTTTTAGTAAACGACTATTTCCCTTAACAATACAATTCCACTAACCCTATACTAAATGTCATATATTAATGCTAAATTTCCACTAACGCTATTATCTTCACTGTCATCAAATGTAACAATAACGAAATAATAATAATTCGAACCAATAGTAGTATTTAGTGCAAACCTCAACGGCTAAATTAATGCACAACACAAAATTATCACCTGGACCGTGATCCAGTCCATTAGTCATATTCACAATTAATTTAAACGGCTAAATTACTTTGACTAAAACGATACCGCATTATCACTTGGACAATGATATACCAATGTTGATTCACATTCTCCAGCACTCCAAATTAATATAAAGTTAGTGTATTAAAAGCTACAATTTTCTTTTACCCATTAAATCATACAGCCTTCAAATAGAATGTAACTACAACAACAAACAATCTAATACATTATCTCATATTTCGCTATCCTTCAATGACCATATCTTCTAAGCAAAATAACAATTCTACAGTCTCCCAAATCTCATGTGTAACGATTAATGGTAAACCGTTATAAATAATGATAAATTTTAGCATAATTGATCTGATTTGGAAAATATAGAATGTCAAAAAAGGTAATAAATTCATTGGTGTTGATATACTCTTAATTTATTAAATCGGAAGGATATTTTTAATATAAGATATTGAATATAATAATATAATAAAACTATATATGTTTACTCTTATATATTACATTGTATAATTTTTATATAACACATATTATGGTAGTATTTTAATTATTACATTTATATAGCAGGAAAGCTATATAATGAAATTATATGTGTTTTTGGGTATGTCCATACTTTTTTGTTTCATGTTTTCTAATTTTTATTGAAGGGTTTCTATATCCCTATAAATCATTATATAAATTTACTAAATATATATTCTTAATATAGTTTTTAAAATTTTTTCACGTCAAACCACCAAATGTAATTCAAATTGAATGCAAATTTCAAACATATAAATCACATTTCAAATTCATTTACTATTTTCTAATATTATCATATATTCAATTGATCATATTCTTAATAATCATATTATAAATAAGTTAACTACATTTTCATTTGATCGGCGTAACGAATATCAACTTCATTTTTCTTTTCGAACTTTTGGTATATGAAAAAAATTTCGTAAAAATATGTTTCATTTTGTCGATTTTGATATATCTTTCATTCATTTGATCAAAACATGTTGCATATCTTCATAAAATATTATTGGATCGATACTAACCGAAAATCCATATATTTTTTGTATGTGTCAAGTTATAACTTTGATCCATGTATACTCTCTATTTGTTTATAAAGTGCAATGATTTTGACATGATTTGAATATGAAGTAACTAATGTTTATTTTTAGAGCCCCATGAAATCGTTGCGCCTTCAATTTTAAAAACATATTCTTTATGTGATTAAGATTTACGGGAATCTAATAAATCACCAACATCTATAAAACTTATTAACTCATGTTTGGAATCTTTAGGATAAAATAATCCTAAATTAACCGTCCATTTTGAATATTGAAAGATATGTTTATTTTTTGTTTTATGATAACGTGTAGAGATGAATTATATTATGTCAAAAGATTAGTAGCAAACACTATATCAGAAGTACAATTTTTCAGATACAAGAGGGCTCATATCACATTCATATATAGTACTTCTGGTTCGAGTATCTTTTCATTATCTCTACAAGGACAAAATGAATCATTTTCAACATTAATATATCTATATATATATACCATTGGACTGCTTAATGGATTTGTTTTGCCCATATTAAAACTTTGGGAAAAAAGCCTTCAGCACCCCCTACTATCCCGCTTTACGCCAATTCCCTCCGGACTATCCAACACAACCGATTCCCACCTCATCTTACAAAATTCATTTGAACCCCCTCAACTTTGTCAATTTCAACTGATTCCCCCTTCCGTTATATAAATCGTGTAATGACGTTAACCTTCTTGTCCCGTACAATCACGGATTGATTTAGTAGGATAGACATTTGAACCTTCGTCAATGTGGAGCCATATTGGAAATGGAATAAATGCCTAAATCGTGATCCCTTCTCAAAGTAATGCAACTCGTATTCATCTAAGATTCATCTCAGCTTCGTTATTGTCTCGTGAGGATAACACTTAGTGGTGATCTTTGCCATTCTGTCCAGGTGTTTGAATTCATACGCAAACTTCGGTTTTGGCGCCACCTGCAAAATGACCAATTAAGAATACATTATACTCCTAACGACTCAAGCGACCCATGCGACTCAAGCGACCCGTGCGACTCATGCGACTCAAACGATCTTCGGACCCTCTGCGACACTCAACCGACTCACTGAGACTCAAGCGACCCATGCGACTCAATTGACTCATGCGACTCAAGCGACCTATGGGGCATAATATCAAGCAACCCACGGGGCACAATATCAAGTGACCCATGCGACTCAAATGACCCTTGCGACTTAATGACACAAGCGACCCATGCGACTCAAACGACCCTTGCGACTCAATGACACAAGCGACCCATGCAACTCAAACGACCCTTGGACCCCCTGCAACGCTCAAACGACCATTACGACCCAACCGACTCACTGAAACTCAACTGACTCACTGAGTCGAAGATGGTCATGCAACTCATACGACCCTTACGACTCAACTGACTCATTGAGACTCAACCGACTCACTGACACTCACACCCATTTCAAATCAATAAACTATTTTGCGACTCGACAGCCTGCAAAACCCCACAAATGGATCTACTTACACTTATTGATGCCATTGAAGATTGACTCGTGCTCTCTTTTCTTCATTGATGATGTTGATTCTAGCCATTTCCTTCTTGCCAACTTCAAATCGATCCCTCTTAAGTTTGAATTAACTTCTTCTTTCTTGCTCTAAACTTTGAAACAGGTTTTCACGCCGAAAAATTATTCGTCTTTCTTGCTTTTGACACGGTTTGACAATTTTCACGTTGAACAACTACAGAACGTGTGTTTTTTTACGTTCGAAAATTAAGGGCAAATTGTATTTTCTTCAGTTCTTTTTATCCTATGTAATAATTATTTTTACGATGATATTTTTGAAACACTTTAACCGTACGAGGGTATATGGATATTCTCCCGCCACAACATCTACTAGATCATAATCATCACACCAAATAAATTAGTTACAAATAATTTCTACATAATATACACAATGTACTTTCAACATTCAAAGCAATATTTATTACTAATTCTCTAAAACCCAATTGAAATAAATATGTATAACAAACCAAAATGCTAATATCGATGAGAATATCCTCTGTTGCCAGTATTATGATGCATTAATATGGCGTAAGAAAATGAACAAAAAATAAAAAAAATCCAATTTCAACATTTTTAAATGCAAGGATGAGTTAGATTACCAATGGTGCATGACCCATCTATTTTGCTAGAAGAGCTATACAACGAATTAGTTGAGTTATGTGTTAATATTAACGTCTACAATTAATTTTTAACATTAAAATCTACTGATGCAAAAAAAGGCCACTCTATAACATGAGAGATGGTCTATATACCTTCAGAATCCATTGACAATATCACCAACAGATTGGATCATTGTTTTTAGTTGAAAGAAATAATCCATAATTTGCATAACTACACATTTACGATATTGTAAATGAGATATATAATCGTATAAATACTCGAAGTCAGACTAATAGCGTGAGCGATTTAGATTAGAACAGTGTTGTCCAACTAGTACAAAAGGTTGATAACAATAACCATATTGCAAAGATCTTCAAAAAGGTGTGGATCGATATAAATACATAGAGTACTCAAACTTTGCTTTACTGTTGATTGAGCCAAAGAAATGGCAGACAATACGATTTGTCCAGGGTGACTAAATTACTGGTTTGATTGTATAATATCTATTTACAATTACATAAGAAAGAGTTGTTATATCACAACGTAGACCATATGGCCAAATACACAGAATCAAGGATCTGCATCTATTGTTCACAAATATGCAATGTTTGTTGTTATTCTCCATTTTACAAGGAGATACCATGCATAGATTCATAGAAAAAAGATAAAATTATTGTTTATCATTATGAGAGAGTGTTATACATACCAAATCCATAAAACTTATCAGAAAGGAAGATATTAAAAAAGATTACCTTTTTCAATATTATGTTATTTATGTATATTATTTGTTTCGGAACAAGAGCAAATAAATTGGTCTACAAACACTCAAAAGAGATTATAGTCAGGATCTACAATAACTTTTTTGATGTAGTAGACAAATGTGATAAAAATATGAAAGTTATAGGCAACATAATTATTCTGACACCTTCATTTACCATTGGACCAAAATGTTTGGTTGAGAAATAACACGATGCAATGGTTCATTGCAAATAGTATAGTACCTCTGGCTTTTTTGAAACAATGATGACAAATCCTAAAGGGAAATAATACTGTAATCATTTAGAAATGATTACTGGTTTAAATATAAATTATATATCAAATATTGAGTGTCGCAAATATATTAAGACTCTGATTGGTGGAATCGCAGTTGTCTGCAAACGCAACGACTGTGTTTTCTGGCGACTGCGGGCGACATTAAAACCGACTAGTGGAGTCCCAGTCGCCTGCAAACGCGACGAAACGTAAAATTTAAAAATCCAAAATTATGTTACGTTATATTTGCGTTTCGTTGCGTCTTCAATAAAATTATGAAACTACCATTCTATTATATTTTATATTAATCGTAAATATATATATATATATGCATATATATTGCATATTTAAATATTTTAATAATTTTTTAATTTATTAATTTATTTCAAATATTTGAAAATTATAATTAAAAAGTATATACTAAACAACAAAAATTTAAATAAATTCTTTTATTAATAATTATCTAACTTGGTAATTTTGTTCAAAACGCAACTGCAACAGTTTTTTTTTTTTTTTTGCCATTCGCTTCTAGTCGCAGATGCCCATAAATGCAGCGTTTCCACCATTAAGACAAAATGAAACAAAATACCTCCAATCGCTGGCAGAAATGCCGTCAAATGCAAAAATAACCGCAATGTTTCCATCAATCAAACCCTAAAATGAAATTGCCCTCTTTTTGGACTATTTTTCTTTCTAAACCTATTGTAGGTAAATAATAATTTTATGGTTTGAAGAATTAAACAATAAACTTTTTTTAAGTTAATGATATATATATCGTGTATCCTTTTGTTTTGTTTGGTTTTTAGTTTCACATTAATTTGATATGCAGTGTTAAATTCTACATCAATTTTTTGTATAAATGATTAAATATTGTTTGTAAATGAATTTAAAAATTGAGAATTATTTGAGTTGAAATAATCATCTCTAAGATTGTTTTATATAAAAACTAATTTGCATTAATATATATATATATATAGTTATCTTGTGATTAGAAAAAACAATCTATCCTAATCATTGATATAAATATCAAATTTGAACTATTGGATCTTATGAAAACAATCATTGACGTGGATTCTTGGATAGATCAAGAATGTTCTTTTAAATGTTGAATAATTAATCAAATCTATATTATTGATTATGAAAAGTCATCCAAACCATTCCTTCCTCTCCAAAAAATCTTGATCATTATTTTGAAATCAATAGATCCAAACAAAAATATATAGATGTCGGATTACAATCGTTCGATCTTAGGAAACAAAATTGTTAATTTTTTACGCTCGTTCATTCAAAATAATTATAAAAAGAATTTAAATTGTACAATATGATTCAAACTGTCCATTTCTATATATCCACATGATCCTAACTTTTGATTTCATTCTGATCGTTCTTTAAAATTAGTGGATCCTAATTGTCGTTACAGATATCATATCGAAACCTTTCAATCTTAAGAAAACGACGAAGGTTGTTGGTTGAAAGATCTTGATTGTTAATTCCAATAAACTGAATAGTTTAAATCTTTTATTATTTTTGACTAAATCAAACATGTACAACCATGGAGTTGTGATGCTCGATATCATTAGCTAATGGAAGAACATCAACTTCCACGATACAAAAAGACCCATTAATATCGTATCCCATGTAAGTTATATTTCATCCTTCAAACCATTTATAACACAATGATTTCTCTTCTACGCATAAATGATTACAAGCTTTCCTATATTTTTTTGGTATGGAATATATATTGATAGAAAAGGATTCTGGAGCTCATACACTACAAAAAACAGGCGTTTTTCAACGGACAAATCCGTTGAAAAACGCGTTTTCCAACGGACGGTAACGGATCCGTGGCCGTTGGGAATCACTCGTTGAAAATCGGGATCCGTTGCAATTCGCAACGGAGTTGTAACGGATAATATTCATGCAAAATTGTAACGGGAAGGCCAACGGATGACGCCGTTGAAAGTTTGTAACGGACGCCCATTGATTAGTTTGTAACGGATGCCCGTTACAAATTTACAACAGACGCCCGTTGAAAATTGGTAAGGATGTCCGTTAAAAAGTTTTAACGGATGTTCGTTGCCATCCAGGCGAGAAAAAAGACCGGGATTTTAAAATTTTCAACGGGCATCCGTTGAAAACTGGCGAAAAAGGGCGAAGGGCATCCGTTGCAAATTGGCAAGAAAGGGCAACGGACGTCCGTTACCATTTGGCGGGAAAATAGCGTCCAACGGATGCCCGTTAGAAATTGCAACAGGCATCCGTTGGAAATTTGGTAAAAAATAAAAAATAAAAATAAAAAATAAAAATATTTTTAAAAATAAAAAGTTTTTAATTAAATTATTAAAATTGTTTACAAAAAATATTAAAACTAAAACTAATTCTATTACATTTCATTTAAATCGGTTGGGTCGATATCATCTCCCCGATCACCACCACCTCTAGATGGCGTTACATCCGAATCTTTTGACCCGCTTCTTGTCGTGGCGTTGATCCTCTCACCTGGCCGGATAGCAACTTAATGACGCTCTCCAACTGTTGTATTTGGGAGTTTTGTTGCGCCACTTGGACTCGAGTTTCTCAAAGTCCTCAACGATTTTTGAAGTGCCCCGAGACCGTATAGACGCCCCTTATACGGTCTCACCGACTACAAGACAAACAAAATTATAGTTAGATTTTTACAAAATATTTAATTAATAATCGAAAGACAAAAGAATAAGTTTTTACCTCTAAATAAATTTTGTCCTTTTGTAAAGGACTCAGCTCATCGGGAGTTGAATCGCAAGCTTGTGATTGTTGTGTGATCTTCTTCGTCACAGCTTTCATGGTTCTCTCTGCTCGAGGATCGACGAGTTTGGGTTCATTGATCTCTTCCCCGACGATCAGCTTCTTCTTGGCGTGGGTTTCCAATACCAGATCAAGAAGAGTCGGTTCTCTTCTTATCTGTTGCATCTGTAATAAATTTTAAATAATAATAAATTTTACCAATTCTTGATTTCTCTTCGGGAATCATTTTGATCCCGAAGTATGGCGATGCGGATCATCTCTGGGAGCCTTCTTGTCGTACCGGTTTGGCCTTCTCGCTCTTCGTCTTGAAGTCTTCCGACTCCCAATACTGAATCATTTGATTGAAGACCTCGTCTCTTGCCCATGTCGGTTTGAGATTTTTGGTGTAGTAGTTGCGCTTGGCGCTGTTCATCATAAGGCGCATCCGAGCCTGCATGTCGCGCACCCATGCTGTGTAGATGCACAATGTATCATTTCTCTGCCATCCGAGCCTGCATGTCGCTCGTCCGTTGGAAATGGTGTGTTTTTTTTTTGTAGTGATAGACCTATCTTTGGGAGATTTATCCTCCTTCGAAAATATGAATTTAAAAATGTTTAGATGAATCTATTATGTGTTCAAGTGAATCTATTATGTGTTCAGGAGAATGTAGTGGATGTTGTGATGATATATGGTGAAAGCAATGTGTTTCCTTCATCGAAAAGACCCTTCTATGATGCTCTCTAATAGGGATGGACAATTAGGATTTATCAGGTTTTGGTTTGAGTTCCTTGGATTTTAGAAAAATAGGCCCGAATTGGACCATAATATTTTTCTGTCTAGGCTCTTCAGTTTTTGGTTTAGATTCTGGAGTATTGGAACATAAGTAACCCGAATTATATAGCGAAGGTTCCCAAAGGTAGCAACGACACCAACGAACGAGGACGATGAGCGAACATGATGACTATATCCATTTAAAGAGGTGATGAAGACGACTATGAAAGAAGGCAGCAAAACGAGTGGTTAAAGGAGGATGAGAGAAGCAAAAGGACGAGATTGTGAAAGAAAGCGCATGAATGAGACAAATGAAGGAACACAACGATGACAATGGTGGTGAAAGAGGCAACGAAGACAATAATGAAAGGAAGCGACGAAAGGATAAGAGTATTGGAGGGTTGAAATGGTAAAAGAATGCAATGAGATAAGAGACCAATGAGGGAAGAGAATACTAGTGACAAGAGGCACCCGTGACGATGGTAACGACAAGAGACAATGATAGGAGGCGACAACGATGACTGTGACAATAGGTGACGGTGTTGATAGGAGGCAATGATGACAACAATAATAGGAGGCAATGACGAATACAATGATAAAAGACAAAAACACGAGGAGCTCGACAATGAAAACGACGATAGCTCACAAGGGGCAGAAGAATAAAATGGTAGATTAGTGAAAGTGTGTGAGATTTAAGGTTAGGTTAGGTTTTTTAATTTGTTCTTTCTAAATAAGGGTTGTGCTGATTTATTCAAATTTTTCCGAATTTGAACCGACCTGAAGCGGTTTTTAAACTTTGGATCTAATTGGGTTCTTTAGATAATCATATTCAATATGGTTTAGTTTTTTTTACGGGTTCTGAGTGAATTGGAAAATTTCTTAGTTCTGTCCGCATAGTTCAGTCCACCAAACCTACGAATTATAACTTTTTTTAAAAATTTATAACTTTAAAAAGTAATCTTTTCATTCGTAAAACAATATGTAAATAACATAATATCAAAAGCAATAAAAATATAAGTATAAATTCAAAAAAATATAAAATAAATCTTAAATTTACAAATTATATTAGTATTATGATTATTGTTTTTAGTATGATATTAATAAAAATATAACTAAAACAAGAAAATATATTATTTTTATATACGTTTGAGCTGTGGGTTGAATCATGAATCATATGGATCAAAAAAATTTCTATCCTATTCCATAAATCCATTCTTTTCAGGATCAAAACTTTTTTTAGCTAATCCATCGTTTTCCGGTCAAGACCAATTCGCAACTTGGCAGCTTTGTTGGATCAATTTGGATTATATTGATTAGAATAATTCGAATAATTAGATTGATTAGAATAATTTACAAATTAAAGAATTTCGCCAAAGATGGAGATTGAATTGTTGGAACCAAAAATTTTATTTGCGAACATGATCATTGTCATATGATGGAAGGAAGGTGAATTTGAAAAATTAATAAAATAATATTGTAGAAATTTATTAGTTTTGTTTTTTTTATTATTTTTGTTAATTTTTTGCAACAAAAGTTTTATTTGAGAATATAGTCATTGTCATGACGATGGAGGTAAGGTGATTTTAAAACTTAATAGAAAAATATCATGTAAATTTATTATTATTATTATTATTATTATTATTATTGTTATTATTATTATTGTTGTTGTTATTATTGTTATTATTATTATTATTATTATTATTAAATTAGCATTTTATATTAGCACATTTACGGATTATTATAGAGAAATATTCGAAATGATATATTACTTATTCAAAATATTAAAAATATCCACATAATTATTATTTTATAGTTTTAGACATTATTTTTTTATAATAATAAATAATTTATCAAAATCTCTTCGTCAAAATCAAAATCTAATGACATATCAACCATGTCCATTTACACAACATCATATCTAAAAACCTGTAAGAGAAATGCCAAGATGAACAGTGTTTCTGCCATATGGCACTGATCAATTGGCTATTCCTTCTATCACCAACTTTTTCTTTTCAAACACTTTTGGGTTTCATAAGGTTTTAACCGGCGAAATAGCGAGGATGTCCTCTTAGAAGATCTTTGCTTCACATATATTTTCGAAAATCTAAGGATTAAAAGGAAAAAAAATGGAGAAATGATAAATATGTTCTTATTTTTTGCACGTGAAAACATACACGGTTTGGTGAAATTTCAAAACGAAATCTATTTCAAAGTTGAGAGTAAAGAGCGAGAGGCGATTTCGAATTTAAGAGCAAGGATCGAGTTCCAAGTGAGGAAGAATGAAATTTCGAAGTTGGGAGTAAGGAAATTTTGAAGTGAGCAAGAAAGAAAGAATGACAATGATCAGTAATGAAGAAGAGAGCACGCATCCATCTTTATTGGCGCTTGTTAGTGGATCGATTTCTAGGGTTTTACGTTGTAGATGAAATATATCACGATTAGATTGTTGAAAGCGAAATTGTTTGTTGATTTCAAATAGGTTTGAGTCTCAATGAGTCTCTTGAGTCGAAAAGGGTCATGAGTCTCAGTGAGTCACTTGAGTCGAAGAGGGCAAGGAGTCTCAGTGAGTTGTTTGAGTCGAAGAGAGTCCGGAGTCTCAGTGAGTCACTTGAGTCAAAGAGAGTCAAGAGTCTCAGTGGTTCGCTTGAGACTCATAACTCTCTTCGACTCAAGCCACTCATTGGGTCTCAAGGGTCGTTTGGATCACAATGGTCGCTTGAGTCGGTAGAAGTCTAATGTATTCTTCATTGATCATTTTGCAGGTGCCACCAAAGATGAAGTTTCTCTCTGAATTCAAGCACATAGACAAAATGCCAAAGATTTCCACCAAGTGTTATTCTTTCGAAACAATAAAGAAGTTGAGAGGAATGTTAAATGAGTATGAGTGTCAACAAGGAGTCATAATTTCGACATATATTTCATTTCCAATGTAACTCCATCCTAACAACAGTTCTAATGTTTGTCCTATTGAATCACTCAGTGATTGTACGGGACAATAAGGGATTGTGGTTTATCGTAAACGATGTTCTCATATGGTACTCTATAGTGGAACATGCACTAATTACAGGATTGAATTAAAGATCTTATCCCTGAAGATTGGAGTTCAAGAGGTGTGATACATTCAGGCTAAAGAATTTTGGATGTGGAAAGGTGATCGTCACACAACTTAGTGAAAAGCTTGTGAAGGTGAAGAATTTCGTCGCTCGGAAGAAGTTGACAACTTTGATGGGGTTGTGGCAAGTTCTGGATCACAAGCCTTCATCAAACAATTCTATCAGCCATGATCTGATTGACATGGTTGATGACTTAAAATTTTGTGAAGGCTTCTCATATGGACTTTACACATTTGAGAAGTTTGTAGATACTTACCATAAACACGTTAGCAGGGAATCCCCGAAACCAAAATGACATTGTGGCCAGTTTCATTATTCCACTCATGGTAAGGTATATATAGTATTAGAATAACATGATTGTTTTTGTAAATTTTGTGTTCTCATCATTTTGTTTTAATGTTTCAATTACTTCCATTCAAAATCATCCATAGTTTGGACGAAAACGGATTGTACATTAATGTTATTAATGTCAATCCATTATGCTCAAGGATGTACAAGGAGCAGGTTAAATTCAATTTTAACCCAAAATATGTAGACGTGATCAAGAAGATCAGAGATTCTAAGATAACAATTACACAAGGGTTACAATGGTCACAAAGGTCACAAGGGTCACAATTATTATTATTGGTTGTTTTTGCAGGATATTCAAAGTATTCTTCATGTTGAAGACGACAAGGAAGCTTTAATTTTTTATCTGTTGTATTACGAGAGATGCAATGATCCAGATGTTAAGATATGGATGGAACATCTACAAAGAAATCTAATGGGTATTTGTTGGGAGGACATCTGTATGTTCGAACTGCTAACACAAAAAAACAGCTCTTGACGAGAAACATAAAGAGAAAAAGAAAGGGAATAAGAGGAAAAAGAAATAGGGGTTGTAGATGTTCCACCCATATCTGATGAAGGATTTGTAGAGGTTGAAGCTGATGAAGAAGAATAAGGTGATGTTGAAGCTGAAGAAGAGGCTGAAACCGAAGGAGAAAAAGCGGTAGTCCCTCTAACATTGGAGCAAAAATAATGAAGGAAACAAAAAAGCCGAAGAAAAGAAATCATCAATACCGTAAGAGATCTTCTATGAGACGTGGGGTTTGATTTACCTATTCCAAAATCAAAGACGGCAAATTCCAAAGGTGTTGACAAGGCAGAAAAGACTAAAGGCCGAAAGACGACAAAATCAAAGGTTACCCACAAAGATACGAGCACCGGACACGAATCTTATGACACTTTGAGAGATAATGATTTTGAATTCCTTCACTGTTCATATCCAGTGTCAAGAGAAGAGCCAAGAGAAGAGTCTTGGGAGTCAGAGGCTGAAAATGACTCTCGAGATGGCTGAGGAGAGGAGATGTCAAATATTTTAACATTAATTGAAAAGATTATAGTTGTCGCTAATCCTTCAAGTGGACTTTAGTCCATCATTCCTCTACTTGAATACATTCCTGAAAAGGTTCCTCCAGTGGTTGCTCGTGATGCTAGCGTTGGTGTTCTTGACGAGGTTCTTGCAAAGGATGCTATAGCAGTCCCTGTCGAAAAGTTTACCGCTGATGTTGGTGCTGAGGAAACTCCAAAAGTTCAAATCAAAGAGGTTGATGCAGATGTTCCTTTTGAAATTTCACCAAATAAGTAATATTGAGTCACAAAGGTAACTTGAGTCACAAGGGTCACAAAAGCATCAAAACCATTCAGGATGAGTTATAGCCACAATAGAGATACACGATTGCTCAATCGAACATTGTGTCGAAAATAGTCAAAATGACTTAAAGTCTATATGGACTTTTGTTTGGAAACCAAAATTTCGCATGAAAACTCTTCAAATCAGCTTTAGCATTCGAGAATATATCTTTATCACATCAACCTTTGTATTTTAATTAAATAATTTGTTTGGTTCTAGTTTTTTCTTTTCTATTTATGTTGTCCAATTTGTATTTTGCAAACAACTTTGATTAATTCTAGATTCAGAGATTTTCTCTTGTATTTCTTTTTAGAAGTAGTTCATGAATTTCATAGAATGATTCCGAAATTTTTCTTTCGAATGAGATATCGATTATGTATAATATTTGTGTCATCATCTAAAATTTGTTTATTGCATAGAATCAAGGGTGGATTTAGAATAATACTATTGGATCTAATGGCCCAATAAACTTTTTAATTAATTACAAATTTAAAATTAAAATTAATTATTATTATTATTATTATTATTAAAATCAATATATTTCTATAGATACAATTTTATACTACGATAAAATATAATTGTAGATTTTCCACTGGCTAGAACCATTATAACATCGTTAATTGTATGAAATAGATTATATGAAATAGTATATTGTTTATTAATTATAGATAAAAGAATATAAAAACTTCATAAAAAAATTTCGATCCGAAATCACATCTCAAATAATACTATAACTATTTGTTAAGGGTGTGATGTTTGCTTAGTGAGTGAGTGGTGGTGGATCAATAATGAGTAAACTAAATAACTCCAAGCAAAGCTGCAACCATCTCTCCTTTGAATATTGGTTCTCGATGGAATTGTGACTGAAAATCCTAGAGATCTGGTAGGCATTCCTCTCCTCGTTGGGATCCGACTGTACTCTATGGTCTCCAACTTTTAGGATTAATTTACTTGCAAACGTCTTACCACTTTAGTTTAGCATGATATCACATATATTTTATTTTTATTTTATATGGGCTAAGAGAAATACAAGCTTCCATTGGCATGCAATACACAACCTAACTTTTTTTATCTTATTTCTGGATTAAGTTATGTTTGGTCCATTTAATGATATACCTCCATTTTGTTTCTAAACTTTATTATTATTATTATTATTATTATTATTATTATTATTATTATTATTGTTGTTGTTGTTTGATATACAAACTATAGCAATAACTTTACTTTAACATATATGAGGTTTGGATCTAATAGATTATATTTTAATCAATCAAAAAGTACGATTTGCCTCATTATATTGTTACAAATAAAATAAACTTATTTTATGCCCCAAGATGTATGTAAAAACGATATTTTTTGCACGGACCATTTATATAAACTGAACAAAAATTAATATTTACACAGTGGAAATAATTTTACAAGCGATTGAATAGATTGGTGACAGCTGCTAATTCGGATTAACCATGGTTAATTGTTGGTGAATCACTCACTCCACGTGTGTATACATACACATATATATATAATTAAATGATATTAAAAAGGATAAATAAATGAGAGGGGGAAAGATGGGGAATAAATGAAGACGCAACAAACAAAGAAAGAGAGATGAAGAAAGAGCATGTGGGATGTTGGAAGCATTTTTGCTTTAGGGAAGTAGTGAAGTAGGCCCATTTCCCCTCTCTTTTCCATTTATTTTTTCTTTTTATCTTTGGATATCTCTTACTACTAATATCTTAATAATACTGACATTTTTTATAATAAAATTTTTCACTAAATCCAATAAATATTTGCATAATCACATGTTAAACTTTCAAAAGGATGGCCATTTTAATCATATGTTCCTTGCATATACTTTGTAAAATTATCCTAAGTCGTTGTTATATATGACAAGATATATCATCTTTATTATAATCTAGAACTAACATGGTTTACAAAGATCATGAGATTTTATTATACTAATAATAAAAAAGTAAATCACATCGAATAATTTTAAATTGAATTGATTGAAGGGATAAGTTGACATTGTTTTATGTATATTTTTTTATTTTGTCGATTAGTGTGATTTATCTATTAAGATGTATCCACATATATAAATATTATATATTACAATATAAAAGATAAACGGATTAGATCAACATAAAAACTAATGTAATCCGCTTCAACTTTCTTCTAATTTCGATATAAAAATGTAAATTTTTAATCAAGTATTTTGGGACTCGAATACTCTTGTGTCACGCATCAAAACATTTTGTCCTTACCATATAGACTAAGGTCATAGACTTGAGGTATTTTAATTATATATATATATATTCATGGAGATTCTCATTAATTATTCCATATCTTTGAAACTTTTTGTCATGTTCAATGTCTAAATAGATAACCATGTGAATGCTAGTGGATCACCAACATGGCTTGGGGTTGTTATATTATATATCTAATACTTTTTTTAACATATTATATTTACATATTGTTATAATCTCTATCGATTTTGGTATTTACAGTGCATTGTATTTCTACGGACATTTGTAATAGAACAATTTCTATATCTATCGTCCCTTACCAATTCAATTAATTTCTCTTTCTTAGTTGCCTTATCTTATGTATGTAATATAAACAAATATTTTTACCCACCAAGATACGTGTAATGATTTTATGAAGATGTAATTATCTTTAATATTCCAGTATTATAACTTTTCAAAAAACGAGAATAAATGATTTGAAAACATATGATTATATATCGACCTTAATGCACGTAGTGAGTTGGAATCATGAAAATAATATAGTTTGATAGAAAAATTTCAAAGCAAACACTCTATTAAATAATGTAAGTATGTTTCACTTAAATTTATGGTTGTCTACTATATATCAAACACTCTATTATGCTTGTTACTTCCTTCGTTTTTCACATCTTTTAAAAAAATATATGAATATCTAATACATTTCATTTATTTAATTAAATATTCATAAAAATTTGGACAAAAAAATTTAAAAAGATGTTATCTTTGTTCAAAGTGCTTGTGTGTATGAAGACAAGATCCAAATGGTTAGAAGTTTAAGGTTGAAGTTCTATGTATTGGTTGTATATGAACGAAAAAATTTAAAATTCATGAATGGTTAGAAGTTTAAGGTTGAAGTTCTCTGTATTGGTTGTGTATGAACGAAAAAAATTTAAAATTCATTAATGGTTAGAAGTTTAAGGTTGAAGTTCTCTGTATTGGTTGTGTATGAACGACAAGATCCAAATGTTGACGTGTTGATATGATTATAAGTAATTAACAGGACCGGCTCAACTAGAAAAGAGATCATGTGTAATAAAATTAAAATATACCATTTTGAAACGAAATATTCGATGTTAAAAAATTTATTTTACATACAATAAATATTTACAACATTCATTTGAAAAGAGCTATTCTATTTGCATGTTTTGAAATGAAATATTCGATCAAGCTTTCCACATCTATATCCTCTAGGAGACTGCTTTCAATTGTCATTAACGCTAATCCATTCAACCTTTCTTGTGACATAGTGGTTCGCAAGTACGACTTCAATAATTTGATCTTCAAAAAACTTCTTTCTGCAGAAGTAACAGTAATTGAAATAGTTAATAAGATTCTATATGCAATTATTGCATTCGGAAAACAATTATACCGTTTTAATAATTCTAATAAAACAGTTGTTCATATCTTTTCATTTGGTAAAAAATATCTAAGTAACTTTAACTCAACAAAAAGCTCATATCCATCGATATCTAACAAATCATCCCTTTTAAGAGAATTTTCAAGATTATTACAATGAAATTTAAGGTCTATATCATTAAATGATAGTAGATTAGTTGAGTTTAACATAAAACTGAAGATATTATCATAGAACTTATATTGTTCAAATCTTTTATCCAAAGAAGCAATAGCTTGATCAACTATACATATGAAATACTCAATTCTAAATGTTTCTTCTCGAGACAATGTTATTTCATGACTATCAATCTCATCATAATATTTTTTTCTATGTATCACACGAATTGGATAAAATACAAGATCAATATCAATTTCAAGTGCAATTTCCTTCGCAGTAGTCACTGCACTAGCAAATTCAGTTTCTCTGTAATTTTTAAAGTATGAAGCCAACCTTTGTATCTGAACCATAGCAACATCTAATAACATATCTTGTGACGGTACCTGTTTACTAACCAAATTCACCGCATGCAATATATCAAACCAAACAACCGTAGATAATAAAAATTCAAAACTACTTAATTCATTTATAGCTAATGAATTAGCTTCACTTTGTATTTTAGCATCGTTATCAGTATCCGCTACTTGTAGTAAAGCTTCTCGTAATTCAGCTATTTGAAATCTTATAGCTTTGATACTTTGAACGCGACTTTCCCATCTTGTCGTTGATAATGTTTTTAGAGTAAACTCTTTCACTTTTTCTTTCAAAATATTCTATCTCTTTGTAGAATTAGCAAATAATGTATACAACCGTTGAACTACTCCAAAGAAATCTCTTACTTTTACAGAAGTTTTGCAATATCACATAAAATTAAATTCAACCTATGACAACCACATGGAGTATAAAATGCTCTAGGATTTATATCTAGAATTTTTCTTTGTACACCTTGGTCTTTTCCTTTCATGTTAGATCCGTTATCATATCATTGACCTCTCACATTATCAATATCAAGATCTAAGGATTTTAACACATCTTGCAACACTTCAAATAGTTCTTGGCCAGTTGTATCATCAACTTTCAAGATTTCAATAAAAAAATTCTTTTAATTTAAAAGAATCTGAAGTAGAATCGGCGCACCTTAGGATTAAGTACATTTGTCTTAATGACTTGCATCTTGAGTACAGTCCAGTATCACAGAAAAATATTTTGCTTCTTTTACTTTGGTGATAATTTTAGATTTAATTTTCGAAGCAATCAAAAGTATCAATTCATTTTGAATATTATGATTAAGATAATGTTGATGACTACTACCGCTATGAATATGGTTAACATGTTCTTGCATCACTGGATCAAACTCTGCTAACACCTCTATAATCCTAAAAATTTCCCATTATTATTGTGATAAAGTCTTTCATTTTTTCCACGAAATGCTAAGTTGTGTTTTGCAATATATTTTAAAACTCCAATAATCCTAAACAAAACAATTTTCCAAAATTCTTTTTCTTTTTTGAATATTTCTTGAGTTTTTTCGTCAATTGTTTCATTTTTTTGAAATCTAAGTCGTAATTCAATCCAAGTTTTCATATTCGATATATGTTCTATACTTGTTTCATGTTCTCTTAACCTAGCACTAAGATGAGCCCAATCACAAAGACCTTCATTTACTAGGAAACCTCTTCTAGGACCTTTTCTAAAAATCTTACAACAAAAACAAAAAATTTTATCAAGCTCCTTTGAATATACTAACCATTCTCTATCACAAGTTTCCCCGTTTGATAAAATTCTTGTGTAAAATGTTTTTGAAAATCTTCTTGAATATTTATCTTTCCGACCTTTCTGAATAGATAAATCTCTTTTAGGACCATTAAATGCTAACATATCAATTGATTTTGAATCAAGTTTATCCCAATTTTTGGGATCATAAATATCAAACAAATTGTTGTCACCACCACTAGACCTAACATCATTGTTATATTGTTCACTGTTAGTTTCATTAAAGCCTAAATTCTCTGTAATTTCTATATCATTCTCATTATTATCTCTAACAGCTTTATCAACAGCAATTTCTTTGTATAAATCATTAGATTTTATATCCTTGTTTTGTGATTCTCTAGTGATAAATTTGTCTAGAGCTCCTTTTGAGATTGAATCAATTGTTCTATTCTTTCCTTTTTCTTTCGTTTTTCATAAACCGATTCATATTTTTTAAACATGGTTATCATAAATTAAAATTGCAAAAAATATAACCAGAGATATAAAGATGAGGTCTATCCGGTGCTTGAAGAATCCTCTGGTTCAAACTCAAATCGGAGCAAAACTGAAAACTCCAAACAAAATCGTTGCAGTTTTACCTGATTTTACTTTCTCCAGAGCATCAAGAGGAGCTTTCTTTTGGAACACCTGGAATCAAACCAGATAACGTCGGGAACATGAAGACAAACTGACTAAGAATGACAATTTCTTTCCTCTGTTCTCGTAACAATCAAAACACATTCGTTTGGCGGAATCCATGTCGAAGTTCGTCGAGCATCCACTACTAGAAAATTTAAGATTAGGGACGGAATTTGGGGACCGACATTTCCGTCCCTAAATTTAGAAACGGATTATACACGGATTAGGGACGAAAAATGAAATTCGTCAATAATCCGTCCCCAAATTTGGGTACAGAAGAGTCATGCCTAATCCGCTTCTAAATGCGGACTAATTAGGGACGGCAGGTCATCCGTCTTCAAATTTGGAGACGGGCATGTCATCCGTATCCAAATTTGGAGACGGCAGGTCGTCCGTCTCCAAATTTAGAGACGGGCAGGTCGTCCGTCTCCAAATTTGGAGATGGGCAGGTCGTCCGTCTCCAAATTTGGAGACGGATTTGGGACCGTCCCTAAATTTAGGACTTCAAAAACCGTTTTAGGGACGGTTTCGGGACGATTTTTCGGAAAATTAATCTCTTAGTCCCTAATCCGTTCCTAATTCGTGTATAAATAATCTAGTTAACCCCTCAACCATTGATCCGTTTTTCATAAGCAACTCTCATATTTTTCACCCCATATCTTCTATAGTGTTTGCGATATAATGGCATCTTCATCAAGATCGAACATTTTCGATTCTAGACAATGGATGTACAGAAGAATTAATCCAGAATCTCAAAGCGTATCGAAAGAGTTTATAGAAGGCGTCACACAGTTTATGACAATGGCGACGAATCAACAAGTTTACAAAGAAACGGGTACGTTGGTTTGTCCATGTGTCAAATGCAAGAATGAAAAATTTGTTAATGACAGAACTGTTTGGAAGCATCTTTATTTAAGAGGATTTACCCCGAATTATTTCATGCGGTTATGTCATGGAGAAAAATTTGCACCACGATCTAGTAATGTTGTGGAAAACTTTAGAGGCACTATACATCAAGATGAATTTGAGTATTCTCAAGATGTAGAAATGAACCCCTATGTGGAAATGGTGCAAAATGTATTCCGTGAAAGAAACGAAAATATTGAAGAAGATCCGAATGAAGAAGCAAAAAGTTTTTTTAATATGCTAGAAGGTGCTAGGAATCCACTTTATGATGGTTGTAGGAGTGGTTTATCACAGTTATCTCTGTCTGCACGTTTGATGAATTTGAAGACTGAAAATAATTTGTCTGAGAATTGCATGGATTCGATATTGCAATTAGTAAGAGATTATTTGCCAGAAGATAATAATGCAGTAGACTCCTATTATGAGACAAAGAAGATGATGCGATCTTTGGGTTTATTGCCATATCAAAAGATTGATGTTTGTCAAGACAATTGCATGATTTTTTGGAGAGAGACATCGGAGATGAGTAATTGTCTATTTTGTGGAAAAGATCGGTTTTATTTAACAAAGAATGGAAAATCGGTTCCATATCGTCGTATGTGGTACTTACCAATTACAGACAGATTAAAAAGATTGTATCAATCTGTGGAGACCGCAAGCGACATGAGATGGCATGCTGAGCATTCAAGTCAGGAAGGAGAGATGTGTCATCCCTCAGATGGTAAGGCTTGGAAACACTTTAACAAGGTATACCTTGATTTTGCGGCTGAGAGTCGAAATGTCTATTTAGGTCTTTGTACCGATGGTTTTAATCCATTTGGGATGTCTGGAAAGAATTATTCATTGTGGCCAGTTATAGTGACACCTTACAACTTACCACCGGATATGTGCATGAAACGAGAATTTTTGTTCTTAATAATAATGATTCCCGGGCCTAATCATCCGAAAAGAAGTTTGGATATATTTCTTCAACCACTTATTGAAGAATTAAAAGAATTATGGAATGGAGTTCAAGCGTACGATGTCTCGAGGAGACAAAATTTTATGTTACGAGGTGCTCTCATGTGGACAATAAGTGATTTCCAGCTTATAGTATGTTATCTGGATGGACAACGCATGGTCGATTGGCTTGTCCATATTGCATGGAGGAAACATATGCTTTTAAGTTGAAACGTGGAAGAAAGACGAGTTGATTTGATTGTCATCGTCGTTTTCTTCCTGTTGATGATGCATTACGGCGCAACAAGAGAAATTTCAAAAGGAATGTAGTTGTGCGGAAATCTCCTCCTCCATTTGTGACCGGCGAAGAGATTTTATATGAACGACTTCTTGCTTTGGGTATTCCGAGGAGTATAGATTGCGGAGGGAACAATCATCCGAGAATTGGTGGTTATGGAATTACTCATAACTGGTACAAGAAGAGCATATTTTAGGATTTGCCGTATTGGAAAAATCTGAAACTTCGCCACAATCTTGATGTGATGCACATAGAGAAGAATTTTTTCGATAACATCATCAATACAGTACTGAATGTCACAGGGAAGACGAAAGACAATATTA
>CM071869.1:9638502-9658979 GCA_036759665.1 Gynandropsis gynandra
CGAAAGGTTCCAAGAATCCGACAGGCGCGTTGAACAAACACTAAAGGAGGCTGAACTATCTAGAAAGGAGGTTGAACTATCAAGAAAGCATGATGAACGATCAGATAGACGTATGGATAAGCTTCTGCGCATGATGAAAGCACAAATGCCTAACATCGATTGGGATGCAGTTCAGAACAGTGATTCCGACCACGACTAATCGGAACGGCTTAGGATTATATGTCATCGGAATGTTGGTTATATGTATGGTTTGTAATTTTTTATGCACTAATATTTATCTTTTAATGTAATCGAACTTTTTAAAATTTTAATTTTTTATTTTATTTTAAAAAAAATTGGAGACGGGCTGATGCCGTCTCCAAATTTGGAGACGGATTGTGTGGTCCGTCTCCAAACTTTAGAGACCGAAAACAACCGTCTCCAATCCAGGGACTGTTTGGGGACTACATTTTCCGTCCCTAATTGGGGACGGATTGGGGACTGAAATTTCCGTCCCTAATTAGGAAGGATTGGGGACGGATAGAATTTGGAGTCGTGCGGTTGGATACTACCTCTGATCGTCCCTAATCCGTCCCTAAACAGGTTTAGGGACGGATTGGGAACCGATTTTTCAGTCCCTAAAACCTGATTTTCTTGTAGTGATCAGACCAAGCTCACCGTCGGCGTTGGTCCACTTCAATGATCGCCTTTCTTATCCAAAACGCATATTGGGGTTATCGTAGCATTGATCACAATCTCGACTCCATTTATCATTCCCAAAAAACTGCAAACACAACAGAAAAATCACATCAAAGAAGCTTACTGTCCCGACTTTGTGAAGAACCTTTTTCCAAAAGAACGGAATCGACGATGAAGAAAGTACAAACGGCGGCGACAGCCCACATAGGCGTCTGGTTGAGCGGACTGAGAAAAATCAAAGAGGAGGAGGAACAAAATAAAAAACTGAGCAAAATCAAAGAGGAGGAGGAGGAACAAAATGGGTAAGAGCTTATAGATTTTTTAGGGTTTTTGGAATATGGGCCCCAAACTATTAAACTCAATATTAATTTTTTTTTAAATAATGGGTCCCAAAATTAATTGAGGCCCTGTTCCATTGCCCTTGTGGCACATGGGGAGAACCGTTCCTGCTAATTAACGATAAAGACAAAGCAGTCACTATACAAGGTCATTGAAGGTTATAAGAACATAAGAGAAAAACTCATTCTGGTAGACTTCGATCTCGATTTTTTTATTCAAAAGTGTTCTTGTTCATGAGAGATTTACAAAGTCTCTTGTATCGGATTTGGTGAAAAGAAAAAATTTCTTTCCAGACGTAAGATGATCACAACGATCGATTCTAACTTGTCAAATCTTCGTGTGAACTCATTTTTTCTTTTCTTATGGTATTCGTGTATAAACCATTGCAAAAGTTAATGTTATTTGTGCAAAGTACATACTTAGCTCAATAGGAATGTTATCTATAGAAAACATCCTTTAATTTTTGGAGATTGTTAAAGAAATTTTATTTTGAACAATCATTACCAAACATGATGTATTTGATGAAACGTCTCTCGAGATTCAGAATGGATGAGGCAAAGAGCATCGAAGAGAATTTGGATGTGTTCCCGGAGCTATTGTCATAATATTAGACAATGTACTTGTTGAATTCTCTTTCTCCACCCTATGAGAAATTGAAGGAAGTTTTGAAGTATTCAAGATCGTCTATCACAAGTAAAGAAATAAAGGCAACCACACGATCTAAAGAAGCAGTTTTAATTGTTATAAATGCTATTAGAAGTTAATGAGAAGGTATGATTGTAAGGGGTATAAGTGAATACATGAACAATCATTCAAATGAAAGACACAAATCAAAATCAAGGTCAAATCAAAGAACAATGTTGAATGTTGGAATTGTGGCAAGAAGAGGCATTTAAAAATGATTGCTATCTGAAGAGAAGAAAGACAATCAACAAATTGTAGCCAACACAAATACAGGAAATAAAGAAACAAAAAAAGGTGAATATTATGAATTTTTATCTATAATATATCACAATTTTACTGAGGAATGGATATCGGAGTCGAGTTATAATTTTCATATGTCTCCAAGAAGGGATTGGTTTATATAACTTAAAAAAAAAGACTGTAAAAGATTGGAGGCTCGTGATGGCTCAACATTTATCTTTACACAAGTGAGGTATATAATTGAACTGAAAATAAATTTAATATATTTTGGAACACTTGAATCGTAGAGTTGTTGGTACAAATTACAAGAAGGATCATTGACGGTGATGAATGATGCAAAATTGTCTTGAAGGGAAAAACAATTATAGGGGAAGCACATTCTTAGGATAGTAAGGATGCTACTTCTTTATGGTATTGGAGGCTTGGTCACATTAGCTAAAGGGGATTGGAGTTGTTGGTAAAGAAATATCATATTCTAGATAATGAGATAATGTCTCAAAGTGTATGTGAAGATTGTATCTTTGGAAAAATTCACATATTTTCATTTGGAACTAGAAAACATATATAAAAGGAGATTAAGAGTATGTCTACCTTGATTTAGGGGGTTCTTCATGTACTCCATTCTAAATGTCATACTGTCAATATTTTGTGAGTTCATGTATGATCATTCGAGGAAAACCAGGATGTATTTTCTTAAAAATACGAATGAAGCCTATTGTTGAATGGAAAAATCTAGCAGAGAACTAAACATGGAAGAATGTCAAAATTGTATGAACAAATAATGGTCTAGAGTTTTATAATCTTAATTTTTATTCATTCTGTAAAGATAAACACAATCAAATACAGAAGATGTGTGTATACACCCCACAAACAATGGGGTAACTGAATGAATAAGACTATAATGAACAGAGTAAGAAGTTGGCTGAGTGAAACATATTTAGTATAAACTTTCTGAGAACAACGATTTCAACATGTGTGTATCTGATCAATAAAATTCCATCAACTATTGCAATATTCCATAACAAGTTTGGTCTGGTAATAAGGAACATTCTTATTCGCATCCAAGAAAATATGGTTGTGTGGCATATGTTCACTTTAGTCAAGGAAAACTAAAATCTAAGAAAAGAGTCTTTATTGGATATCCATAAGGGATCACAGGATATAAAGTCCCGTTATTGGAAAAAGAAAAGGTTGTTATAAGTAGAGATGTTAAGTTTGATGAGACAAATGTGTTTGAGAAACTGAAATCCAACCAATACAAAATGAGGAGGAAAACATATCAGGTAAGTCAAAAGTGGTTCAGCTACCATTCTTACAAAAGTTTGACACTGAAACCTCAAGTCAAGTTTTAGATGGAGATATAAAGAATATTCTAAGGATTCGGAGTTAGAAGAACATATGAGATCATACAGAGAAAGCCAAGTTGATGAGGCTGAATTTGAAGAAGACAATACATAAAACAGTCTCAGTAAATATATGTTAGCTAGAGACAAAGAAACAAAAAAAAATCAATGTACCTTCAGGATATGATGATTCACATGTTATTGCTTTTGCATATACCTTAGATTTTGATATAGAAATTGAGGAACCGAAGTTATATCCAAAGGCAATTGGACAAATGACTAGAAACAGTGGAATAAAGCAATGAAAGAAGAGATAGAATATCTTAAAGTGAATCACACATGGACTCTAGTTCAGAAACCAACCAAGAATAAAGAGATCGGGTGTAAGTGGGTATTGAAGAAGAAACCCAGTATTCATGGCGTTGAGTAGCCAAAATTTAACGCAAGATCGGTTGTTAAGCATTTTTCACAAGTGTAAGGTGTAGACGACACATAAATCTTCTCAATTTTTGTTAAAAATATATCAATCATAGTATTATTGTCGATTGTTGTTCATTGGAACTTGAAATTGGAACAAATGAATGTAAAGATCTTTTTTTTTTTGCATTGTACTCTTCAAGAGAAAATCTATATGAAGCAACTTGCAGGGTTTGAGAAAGATGGAAGGGAAGATTTGGTTTGTTTACTTCAAAGATCATTGTATGGTTTAAAATAGTATTCAAGACTGTGGAATAAGAGATTCAACCTATTCGATCATGATGGATAAACAATATGAAAGGATTAGTTTTGATCACTGTGTTTATTATAAGAAGGTGAAGAAAATGTCGTACATATATCTCATGATTTTAAGTGGAATAACATGATTACAACGAAAAACTTAGATGATGTAAAGAAGCTGAAATATTTACTCAAATCAAATTTTGACATGAAAAACCTTAGACCAACAAAGAGGATGCTTGGTATTAATTGCCAATCACTACAAGAAAAAACAATTTTCGAATGGAAAACATCTAGAAACATAGTTATAGACCCATTACAAAAATCAATTAAACTTTGAAATTAAAAACGATCAATGACATGATATTCAATTTATAAAAGTTTCATACACATAACAAATTTAACATATTACATGAATCTTCTACAGAATTATTCCATTGATTCTTTTGTTTCTAAATTAGATTTAAATTCATCTTTCTATATCATTCCAACTATTACATTCGTTTCAATTTCTTCTTGAGAAGGTTCTTTAATGATCAATGTATCAACTGAAACAATCTCGGTTGTTTGTTCAACTTGCATTTTCAATTATTGGTCTCTAGTGTTATATATATATATATATATATATATATCCATTGGAAGAATCTTCATTGTGACACGTCAACCAATACATCATCTAGTATGCGGATGCACAATATAAAAAACTCGATATGTTTGTGATGCAAGAATAAAAGACTCATATTTTGCATATCTTCGTGTTGAATTGACTTCTACGACACCTAGTTGTTTATTCTTGATCCTTGTCTGATTATTAGATTGAACCAATCACATCCAAATATCATCACCTTTAAACCAATAACTTGAACAATGAGAAATATTCTTATAAGCCATGATATAATCTTATTTAGAAGATTACGAACAAAGTTAAATCCAAAATTTTGAAACGAATCTAAAATTCATCTAGAATTTAGAGACAATTTATAATCCGTCCGAAAATTTCATCCATAAATTAAAAATTTCTATCGGTGAAAGAATCGGGCTAATTCTTTAATAAATGCGGTTTTTGTCAACAAATTCAGTAAAATATGGAATTTATTGAAGTTAACCATAAACACAAAAGGTTATAAGCTAAACGTGCTATTAAAATAAAAATATACATATAAGCTAAATTCATAATTAAAATAAAACTTAATAAAATGTAAAATTTATATTTTTTAAAATATAACATATTTATAGTAAAAAGTAATAAAAAGGACAGATAACATATAAAAAGCAAAGAAAAGTTTCAACAGTAATTTGACAAGAAGTAATTATTGTAAGTGACGAGTTTAAGCGTGTTTCAAATGATCAATACATAATTAATAATAAATCCACCAAAAGCAAATAAACAAAATGAGGTAATAAAGAAGCAAATTTTCAAAGTCAATGATAAAGAAAAGGTAAATAAGCTACATCGGTCAATTATTGTTGTTATCATTGTTATTATTACTAAACTATTATCTTATTTTAATATTAATTAATTCCCTTGAGCCATAAAAGTATAGAAACTCATTGTGGATATGTTATTCAGATTTTGACTATAAACTAATTCTATTTTTGAATATGATATTGAAATCTGTAGATTATAAATGAATATGCAGTTTTAATCTTGAATACAAACAACTTATGTATTTGATAAATTATTTTATTATATGAAAGAAATTCAAAAAGCCTTTCACAATCTAAAAATTAAGGAAGCTTTTATCCTTTTTGGGTGAAGTGGTGAATAGCGCTAAATTATCAATTAGAAGGAAAGGTAAGGAATATAATTCACAATTGAAAAATTCAAAATAGAAACAAAAATTGAGTATTAATAGATTGTTTATTAAAATAAAAAAAAATTGAAAACATACAGATAAAATATTTTTTTATTTTTAGTGCGGAAGAAAAAAAGAAAAAGTAAAAGAGAGGAAAGGTAACGAGTCACAGTCGTAGGCACGCACGAGGGGTACACGAAAATCCATCAAACTAGAAGGTGTGCACACGTGCGCAACTTTTCCCATTATCACCAAAAAGCCCCATCTTTTTTCCACTTCACTTTATTTTTCCTCTTATTTTTATTAATATTAAATTTGACATTATAATATTATCATTCACTCCTTTACCCAAGTTAGAAGGTCCAAAACACCCTCTCTTTTTTTTTTTGTAAACATATTTAATTCTTACACCTTAAATAAAATTACAAGACATAAAAAAGAATCATATTATATTGAGTGATATTCAAACTTACTCTTTTCAATTTACTATACTAAATAAAATGGATTGGAGTTACAAATTCTAGAAAACAAGAGAACATAAAATTATAATCATATATCAATTTTAAAATGAGAAAAAAAATCCAAGTCTTCTAAAATTATAAATATCTTAGAAGAGTAGTTAAAAACCTACATAAATTTACGTGGTAGGTTTATTTAATAAATTACAATATTCTCGGCTACTTGCGAAGGAAGTTAACCATACAAAACCTTAATGGGTGAATGTGGATGATTTTCATCTTAAAAATTATTGATTTGAATTGTAAATCTGTTAATTGTTTTACAATGAATATGTCTATAGTTTAATAAAAATTTATTTGAATTGTACAAGTTGTCGAATATTGTGTATACTCTAAAATTTATTCAATATATATCCAAAAATGAGCAAATGCAAATTTTCGTCGCTATAAAAAATTACAATTATGTCATATGTTTCTTCTTTATAAAATTACAATTTATAGATATTTAATCAGTTATATTTTCGAATTAAACAATAACCACCATGTTTAGAATAAACAAATACCAATGATTGTTGACTCTTTGTAGACACTCAATATTTTCAATACTTTTTAAAAATAAAATAACTTGAATTGTAGGTTAGTGAGAGGTTACATCACATGGGACATGAGTGATCGAGCGGTCAGGATATTACCACACCATGATCAGTCTCCGTCCCACGCGTTTAGTCAACTCATCGGACGGTTCACGATCCTCATATTCTGCCTTATGATTTATCTTAATGGGAAAGGAAAAAACACCACACCACACTATAAAAACAAAATATTTCAAAATAAAATCCATGAATTGTTTATTCGTTTATTTTTTTCCAAAAAGACATATAACAAAAAAAATACACGGATTATGATTCAGTTTTGTTAGGGTTAAGATTAAAGTTACATCTCATGTTATATTGGAATATTTATAATAAAAAGGGTGAATGATCGAATGTAATATCCGATACAGTACATGATATATATTTCATGTAGTTGGATACTGTTTTAACGACGGGTTTTAATAATGTTTTTGTGGAGTTTGATTTGACTTTTGAATTATTAATTAGGGTTGACAAGGAGGAGAGGCTACTATTAGTTTCTTTAATTTTTTTTAAATGCATTAGCTAGAGTAATGTATGGTTTCTAGAAACATGTAGATGGAAAGTTATGATAAATATATCGAAATTTGTAAATAAATAAAAATAATAATATATTAGTAATGTAGTCACGAGAATCGCGCGAACCAACGGAAGAATCCACGCGGAAGAACAGAGCGGCGCAGTAGCTCACGAGTATCGCGACGCCGGTCATAACTGAGTGGCACAACCGTGGATATTAGATTGAAACAAGGGCAATTCCGTCATGTCGTTCTTTTCCTCTTTTTCTCAAGCCGTTTGTCCGCATCGGGACTCTCATAATATGCGTTACCCTTAACTTCCTTTTTTTTAATGCTTTCCAATTATGTTATTAATAATAATAAATAAATTACAACTTTTTTAACATGGACAATCAATAATTGCTAATAAACTTTTAAAAATACAAAAATAAATTGCGAAGGAGAAGCGCGTGGGACCCAGTCGTGTTATGGGATGACGTGGCAGACTCTCATGGAAAATTGAATGAAAACTGGAAAAGATAACGACCGGAGGAGAGAGAAAGAGAGAGAGAGGCTCATCCATCATAATAAAGTCTCAGTTTTTTTTGCCTTTTTGATAATTTTATTTTTTTTATTTCGGATTTTTTCTTGCGTTTGATATTCTCGGGGAAATCTGCTTTGGTTTTGCTGAGATCGAAGTCCGTGAGCACAAAATCTGGATGTGATTGGTGGTGAATCGGAGATGAGTAACGTAAGCAATTCCGTCGAGACGGTGAACGCCGCCGCAACCGCCATCGTCTCTGCTGAGTCCCGTGTTCAGCCGACGGCGGTTCAGGTACTGTTGAGCTATGTTCTTCTCCGTGTGTATTCATGTTGAATGCGTTGTGTTTCTGGTAGTGTGAATCAGTGTGTTTTGCTGTTTTCCGTTGGTTTTTGGATGTGAATCGTGATCCCGAGATTTGAAGCTTCTGTTTGGTTGGTGATAAAAATGATTGATGCTGAGTGAGAGTTTCGGTATTTTGAGTGTTTGATCTGGTTTACAGATGCTATAAGTGATTGCTTTTACCTTTTTTGGCTTTTCTAATGGAAGCTTCAGAATCAGTCTTAATTCAGTGAGATTTATGCTTGACTTGTTACTTTATTAATTACGACGAAAACGATAGAATAAGATCCTAAACTGGATCCGTTTTCGTGTTCATTTTATGTTTCCTTTTTGGGTTTCTATGTAGTCAGAATTCTCGATGAGATTTATGAGGTGAGCTCAAAATTTCAGTGTCTCTCTTTTTTTTATCTTCTTGATTACGATTTGGTATCAGAAACCTATGGTTTGGTGGGTTGGCTTTACTTGATGAATTTTGATGATGTCAAAAGAGAATATATTTGTATTCAATTTTAGGGGTTTCGTTTTCGTTGATTGAATTCTTTTTCTTGATTGAATTCATATTGAACAAGCTGCTGATTCGATCCTTTTCATTGTTTCATGTTTCTTCTCAATCGCTATTGTAGTCTGTAGAGGATTGGTGATCTGTTTTTTTATTTCCCTCCTGCTTCCATGGCGAAGCTTAACCCTCTCTGGTTCTAACTAAAGAATACTGTTTTCTGTCTGCTTGAATTCAGAAGAGAAGATGGGGAAGCTGCTGGAGCCTTTACTCATGTTTTGGATCTCAAAAGAACAATAAACGGATTGGCCATGCTGTGCTCGTCCCAGACCCGGTCGCACCTGGAGTTCCCGTAGCAACTATTCAAAACTCAACCACTTCAACTCCAATTGTTCTTCCCTTTATTGCTCCTCCTTCGTCTCCTGCCTCATTTTTGCAATCGGATCCTCCATCAGTCACTCAATCCCCTGCTGGTTTACTGTCCCTCACTGTTAATACATATTCCCCTTCTGGACCTTCATCGGTCTTTGCTATTGGCCCTTATGCTCATGAAACGCAACCAGTCACTCCTCCCGTATTCTCTGCCTTTACGACAGAGCCCTCCACTGCCCCTTTCACCCCACCTCCTGAATCAGTTTACATGACTACCCCTTCTTCCCCAGATGTGCCTTTTGCTCAGTTGCTGACATCATCGTTGGAGCGAGCTCGAAGGAATAGTGGTGGCCAAAAGTTCTCGTCGTCCCACTACGAGTTTCAATCTCATCAGGTGTACCCAGGTAGCCCTGGTGGTAACCTAATCTCCCCTGGCTCTGTCATTTCAAACTCTGGCACATCTTCTCCATACCCAGGAAAGTGTCCAATAGTTGAGTTCCGTGTGGGTGAACCTCCCAAGTTCTTGGGTTTTGAGCATTTTACAGTACGGAAATGGGGTTCGAGGTTTGGTTCTGGGTCTATTACACCTGTGGGGCAAGGTTCAAGGTTGGGTTCAGGTGCCCTGACCCCTGATGGGGGAGGCCTGGGTTCAAGGTTAGGTTCTGGCGCAGTCACACCTAATGCTGTCGGGGTTTCAAAAATTGGTTATGGCGTATGGCCTGCTCCGCTGGAAGAAGGCACTCTGCAGGAGGATCAGATCTCTGAAGTGGCATCATTGGCCAATTCAGATCATGTGTCCAAACACGATGAAATTGCAGTGGATCACAGAGTTTCTTTTGAGTTGACAGGGGAGGACGTCGCTCGTTGTTTAGCTAGCAAGCTAAACAGATCAGGGTTAGATGGTACACAAGACAGAGCAGATGATAGTAGCCGAGTCGAGAAAGAGAAAACATCCATGGACAGACGAAACAGCTGCCACGGGGAAACCTGTGGGAGTATGTCTGAAAAAGGAGAAGCAGAAATGGAGCAGACATACAAGCTACGATCATTCTCACTAGGGTCAAGTAAAGAATTCAATTTCGACAACAGAAAAGAAGAGATGGCGGAGAAGACACCGTCCAGGTCAGAGTGGTGGGCGAGCGAAAAGGTCGCCGGAAAAGGGGATAGTCCGGGAAACAACTGGAGTTTCTTCCCGGGGTTACGCTCAGGTGTGAGCTGAGAAATAGCAAAAGCCTTTGTTCATCTCCGATTCTCCCATCTTTAAGTCACACAAAAACTACTAACTACACCCTGGTAAGTGTTTCAAAAGAAAAAGGGTAAGAATTAATTTTACCAAAATATACAGAAACGATCCAATGATTGGAATATTAAGAATTTGAAGTTATATATATATATATATATATATATAGGCATAGTAATCGATTAAGATTTCATTGGTTGGGACATTCTTTGATGATGATTCCTTCAACTTGGTTTTCGTACGTAAAACATTTAGCCCTTCCGTATACTTAAATAATATAGCATGTATAATTTCTGCCATATTTTCTAATGTCGATATATCTGACATTAAAGATGTATAACCTTAAAATGTCAAACAGAAAAAAAAGATTATTATTAAAAAAATTTAATATTTATGTAAAAGAGGCAGTGTTTTTCTATACACGTATGTGTGTGTATATATAATATATATAAGGTAAGGCGTTCGTATGCGTGCTTTGCACGGAATTTGCATGCAGGTCCATCGAGGTACAAGACGAGTTCTTTTCCAAATCAATAACTAATAAGTAGACAAATCCATAAAATAATTTAACATTAAGCTAAATATCTTATAGCTTTCTTCATTAACAAACCTTTTTAATTAACAGTCAAGTTCTCAAACCTTTGGATCGGTGTATTATTTCTTTTTGGGTGACAACGGGTTAATAATAAATCGAAATCTAGTACATTTTTATTAGGTCTGACCAAATCGGTTTCCGATGCGGATTTCGGTTTGGTCATGATGGATACGGATTATTCGATTTCTATAAATAATAATCAAATTTAAATCGGTTTGGTTCGGTATTAAAATGATTCGGTTCAGTTATATATATAAAAAAGGATAACCAAAATAAAATTTGAACTCTAATTAAATCGGGTTGGTTCGGTTATTTTTCAGTATTGATTAAGTTTCTTCACATCTAAGGTGAAATAACTCTTGTGTAAGAAAAAACAAAAATTATATATAAAAAATAGAAAAAATGAACATAATTGAATATCATAGTGACATATAACTTGAAAAAAAGTTAACTTATTTAAGTCTAAAAAGTTATCGTTCACTAAAAAATAAACGAAGATGACACAAAGCTGAAGAATAACCACTAAGTGTTGAAGTTTCCTTGAAAAAATCGATAGGTGAATCGGAGGAGAAAGCCAATGAAAAAGAAAAAAAACACGTGAAGAGAAGAAGCAAATGTGGCTAGAACTTTTTTAATAATATATTTCAATAACTGTTCGATTAATCGATGTTTTCCGATTATTATCCGAACCGAATCAAATCCAACGGGTTTTATATATTCATACCCGATTGATTATTTTAAGTATACCCAAACCAAACCGAAATAATATAATTCGGTTCGGGTCGTTTTTTAAAACCCACACCAATGTTCATCCTAATTTTTATCTCTTAATAAAATGTAGATAACTCAATCGACGAAAGAGAGGTGCAAAAGCATTGCCCCTCAAGATAAGTCTCGGATGGTAGATCAGTCTTGACTCGAAAAAGGTCAAATCGGGATCGCGAAAGTGGCTTAGTAAGAGCATCAGCGAGCTGATCGGCGGATGTAACAGGAACAACACGAAGTAGTTGAGCCTTGACAAGTCCTCGAATATAGTGGTAGTCGATCGCCACATGCTTCATACGAGAGTGGAACACGAGGTTGGCACTAAGATATGTGGCTCCCACATTGTCGCAGTAGATGACGAGAGTGGTTCGCGAGGAAAGCCCAAGTTCCGAGAGGAGAGACGTAAGCTATTGCACTTCAGACACCGTAGCGGCTACAGACTTGTATACGGACTTTGTTGATGATTTGGCAGCAAATCTTTGCTTCTTAGAGGACCAGGAGATCGGATGACGGCCGAAGTAGACAATGTCAGTACCCGTAGACGTGTAGTCATCTCGGTTACCTCTCCAATCAGCATCGGAGTATGCATGAAGGGACGGTGTGTTCACTCGATCGTATAAGACACCAAATGAGCGTATTCCCCTAGATAGCGTAGAATACGCTTGACAGCCTGCCAATGATCAGTTGTAGGACAGTGCATGAATTGGGACAGCTTGTTCACCGCAAACGCTATGTCCGGCCGAGTGAAGAGGAGGTATTGTAGGCTTCCAAGAACCTGCCAAAACTCAGTAGGGTCGGTAAGAGGTGTACCCGAGGTCGATGTGAGAACGTGGTGGAGGCCATGGGTGTTGAAACCGGCCTGGCAAGAGTCATATTATGGCGTTGAAGCACATCCGTTATGTAGCGCCTTTGTGTGAGCAGTAGGCCTTTGGATGATTGAGTTACTTCGACACCAAGAAAGTATGACAATGGGCCGATATCCTTCAAGGAGAAGCGAGCTGAGAGCATATCAATTATTCTTCGAATTTCTGCGGAATGACTCCCTGTAATAATGATATCATCCACGTACACGAGCAAGTATAGAGTGATATCATGTTGCTGATAAACAAATAGAGACGAGTTAGAGAGGGAGTTCGTGAACCCGGTTTGAAGTAGAAAGTTCCGTAAGTCATTGTACCAAGCTCGAGGAGCCTGTTTGAGCCCATATAACGCTTTGCGAAGTTTGCATATATGGGATGGACGATCACGATCAATGAAGCCCAACAGTTGTATCATGTAGACATTTTCATTTAGAGAGCCTTGGAGAAAAGCGTTATTGACGTCAAGTTGTCTTAGATCCCATTCGGCGGAGACAATAATGCTTAAGATGAGTCTGATCGTAACCGGCTTGATGACCGGGCTAAAGGTGTCAAGATAGTCGACCCCCGGCCGCTGATGAAAGCCTTTGGCCACAAGGCGGGCTTTGTACCTATCAATAGAACCATCAGAGAGGCGCTTAGTGCGGAAAATCCATTTATAACCAACAATATTGTAAGTCGGGTGAGGAGGGACTAATGTCCACGTTCCATTGCAAATAAGAGCGTTAAATTCCTCCATCATAGCTTGTCTCCAATGTTGATGTTTGAGTGCTTGAGATACACACGTAGGTTATATGTCCGGGTCGGTGGTAATGGATGCGTTGAGGGCGAGTTTGGTGTTTGGTTTGGTGATGTTCTTAGAGCGAGTGGTCATTTGGTGTGTGTTTTGGTGAGGAGGTGGTTCATGTATAGTAGTTTGATGTTGCTGAGTGGGGTTAGGGAGGAGGTGCGGTTCAGTAGCGTCGGATGAGGTGGGGAGGCGGAAGTTGGTGGCGACAAAGGATCTGAACTGGGGGCCACTATCGAGTCATGATGTGTACGAGCAACGGAGGTTGGAACAATAGTGTATAGTGGAAGGGAAGAGTTGTGGTTGTGACAAGAGATGGAGAAACAAAGCACGAAGTTGCGAGCCGAGAAAAGGGAAATTCAGTTTCGAAAAAATCGATATGGCGGGAGACAAAGACGCGCGAAAAGGAGATATGGAGACAAAGGAAAGCACTTTGAGTGAGGGAATACCCGAAAAAGATACTCGGAGTGGATTTGGGTTGAAGTTTGTGTTGATTATACGGATGAAGCCACAGATAGTGATGCGTTATCAAAGTTAAACAAATAATCTAAACTACCCGCAAGTGCACGGCACGTGTGTAGTACTTCCGGTGTCGATCCCACAGGGACTACGCAACACAACCTAAACTCTAACTGTGAATCAAACTTGCTAACAAACGAAATATGGTTTTAAGAATAAAATACTAAAAGCAAATAAACAAACTAATTCTTAAGAATGAGACAAACGTTCCAGGAAACCGGTCTCACCACAAGACTACTGAAACCAACAATCAACCTATCTATCATGCAATCCCAGTCAAGTTATCTCAGACAGACGATCCTAATATGATATCTACCCTCTCTTGAGGCATAGACACGTGATCTAGTCAAGTTATCCTCTACTTTCGTGGCTGACACCTTGAACTAAACCCATAAGACCCGTGATTCATCCGTTTTACCCTCAACCGCTGCTAACCTACTTTCGTGGCCTAACCTCGGTTGTTCTAAACCTGATCTTCTAGGACTAGAATTCTCCTTTCGGTCCTTCTCCTAATCCCTAACACATGCATCTACGTGGCCATCGTAAACACAAGTAAATTAAGCACTCAGATAAGAATAGATAAACGAAAACGAGAAGATGCACTCAAAGATAAATCAAAAGTGGTTCCGGGATAGCCAAGCGCTAATCCCTTCTCCTAGAACAAACAAACTACTCGCTCATGCGTCTGTAAACAAACATAAACAAAGTAGAAAGTCTAAGAAACATGAAAACCAAACAAAACCGAAGTGTTGGTGCTTGATCTCCAATGCTCCTCGTCGCTCATGCGTCCGTAAACAAACATAAACGAAATAGAAGGTCTAAGGAACATGAAAACCAAAAGAAACCGAAGTGTCAAGTTGATCTCCAATGCTCCTCGTAAGTCTCCTTCGCAAGAACCTTCTTCCTCTCTCTCTCGATCAAGAACTCGAAACTCGGTGAATGAGCTCGACCTCTCACTCCTATCCTCTTCTTTCCTTCCTCTTTTCTTTCCTTTTCTCCCTCCCTTTCCTTCTGGACGTTCAGTTATTCTTTATGTTGTAGCAGCCATTGATTGTTGTCTTTTCATGAGTTTCCATTATTGAATAAGTTGGGTGACGTTTCCATTAGTTCCTCTAGCGAAATATCACTTATTCCTCTTCTCTAAAGTCGTTTTCCTTATTGTATAAGTCCCCAACAAACTCCCATTTGTTTTAAGTCAGATTAACTTATTTGGAGTTGCAGGTGACGGTCGCGACCCGCGCGGGCAGGGTAAGTGACCAATTCGGGTACGGCACGGAAGATCACGCAAGAACGTGATGAAAAGGAGGCTGCCCGCTCGGGCTCAAGGCCTTCCCGCTCGGGCTCATGTGCTGCCCGCTCAGGCTCATGCCCCGGGCGGGGTATTTCTCGCCCGACTCGTGCTCAATTCGCTGGACAAAATCACCGAAACAAATGCCCGCTCGGGCTAGGGAGTTACCCACGCGGGTAGTGGCTATTCCATGCCGATTCTCGTCCCGTTTGCCCCGTGATGATCCTCGATGGTGGTACTTTGTTTCGTGCACGTCATTTAGCTCCGAAATGAATCGAATACGCATAAAAACCTGTAAGAATATGAAAACACGAAAACAAGTAAAACGGATACAGAATCATACGTAAAGCATCGCATATATATCATAAACATCTCTAAAATCGTGCAAGAAATACGTATGAAAACGATATGATGAGATAACAAAGACATACAAAGGAACGAAGTTTGGAATAGTTTGGCGGGGTTTAGAAGAGTATCTCGAATAGGGATTTAAAGTTAAGAACGGATGTCGGAGACGATTTATGAGGTATACAACTGTTGCAAAGGAGAAATTCCAATATTGTAAGGGAATGGACGAGTGAGAAAGAAGGGCTAATCCCGTTTCAACTATGTGACGATGTTTTTTTCGGAAATTCCATTGTGTTTCGGTGTGTGAGGGGGTGAGGTGAGGTGTGAAATTCCGTTTATGGATAGGAAATCTCGAAGAGCAATGTACTCTCCCCGTTGTCCGAATAAAGATTTTTAATGCGTGTTTGAAACTTTTTTTCAACAAGAGCTTTAAAACGGATGAAAAATCGGAAACATGTGATTTGCATTGAAGGGGATATAGCCATGTATATCTCGTAAATGGTCAACAAATATAATGTAGTATTTGAAACCATCAAACGAATATGCAAGAGACGTCCAAACATCGGAAAACAAAAATTCTAGTGGTCGAGAAAAAGTGATTGTGGAAGTGTGAAAAGGATGCTTATGAATTTTATGAATAGAACATGCCTCACAATACAATGAATGACTTGATGAGCTTATTGCCGGGAGAAAGTAAGTGGGAACAATTTTATCTAGAATTTCAAGAGAAGGATGACCTAATTTAGAATGCCACTCGGATAAAGTGGTTTTAGATGTAGAGAGAGTGTGGACGGATGAGTGTGGGACGGGATGATGCAGGATGGATTTGGTAGACCACTCGTACACACCATCATGGAGTTTTCTCGTTATTATTGTTGCCCCCGTTTTGAGATCATGCACCTGAAAGTGGAAAGGGAAAAATTCAACCGATACATTGTTGTTAGTACAAAGTTGGTGAATGGAGATAAGGTTTTTATGCATATGGGGAACACATAGGACATTATTTAGAGAAAGTGAATGAGAGGTGAGGGTAGGAGCATAGAACCGGTGTGTTATTTCAAGACCCGAGCCATCACCGATGACTACTCCATTCGGGCCGGTGTAGGGAGAGTGGAGCGAAAGATTGGCCAGATCTGTAGTGACGTGATGCGATGCTCCGGAGTCAAGAAACCAAGTTGGTGTTGACGGTTGATTGATGGAGACATGGTGTGCACTCGGCCGCCAAGAGGATGAGCTCCGTGAACCATTTGGAGGGAACTGATGCATTGCGAAGGAGGCGGCATGTTTTGGCGTTGTGATCATTAACCCCACATAATTGACATTCGCCTTGATAACCACGACCATCGTGGCTTGAGGGAGTACGGGAGCCGTGAGTGCGGTTGTCAAAGGAGAGTCGGGACTCAGGACGCCACTACCCACGGGGCTTTGATTGAGCATTGTGAGCCGAGATTGGAGTCACAGACGGAAGAGGTTGAAGCATAAGCAGATCAACCTCTTGGTTTAGCAACTTCTCATGTAACTCAACGAAAGATATCGGAGTATCTTTAGCGTTGACAACATCTTCGGTGGACTTGTACTCATCACCTAGACCTGCAAGAATCAAATCAAGAAGATCTTCATGATCTATCGCTTTGCCCAATAGAGCAAGTTCATCGGCTTTGACTTTGAAGAAATTCATGTCGTCGTCGATGGATTGGGCGCCTTTGGTGAATCTCCACATTTGATCTTTGATTTTCTTCAGATGCCCTCGACTAGAGCGGCCGTAGGTGGCAGCGAGTGTGGTCCAAGCAGCGCCGGACGTTGGAGCAGAGGCGATGAGAGCTTGACACGACACAGAGACCGAGCCAAGGAGAGCCGCGAAAATAAGACGGTCCTGGTGGAACTAGGGCCCATAGGCGGGGTTCTGAACGACAGCGTTGTTGACGACCATTGTCATCGAAGGAGTCAGTGTTGGCTCAAGGAAATCTTCAAGGTTGTATCCTTGAAGGAGGGCTCGGATTTGCACCCTCCATGTGATGTAGTTGGCGACGGTAAGTTTATTAACATTAGATACATTGATATGAATCAATGTGGATAGAAGGTTGGTTGGATTGAAGGGAGTGACATTGTCACTCGACGTGGAGGAGCCGATGGGATTACTGTCGGTTGCCATATGAGAAGAGAGGCCGCCGGGAAAAAAAATTACACCGTTTGGTGAAAGGTTTCATGATAGTCGACCCCCGGCCGCTCTGATAACATAAAGGTAATTGTTAATTATGTATTATGTTTGTATGTCAAGTACATTTATATATAGTTACAGAGATAGCTAAAATTACGAAAACTAAATACTAAAATCAAGGAATCTAATAATAACGGAAATACTAAAATCAAAGAATCTAATAATAATGGAAATACAGAAATCAAGGGATGTAATCAAGGGATCTAATCAAGGAGGGATCTAATCAAAGCTATGATATAGTCTCCTTCTATTAAGCACCTTTACACCAAGATTTATCTTATATTTAGGACATATTAATGAGGAGCAATTTCAAAAATACCTTTAAAAATGTTATTAGGGTTTCAATCTTACCATTTTGTTAAAAAAATTAATTTCAAAAATACTCTTATAATATTGATATTCCAAAATTGCTTCTGTGACCCGTGCAACCCAAATGACACATATGATCCATATGACCTATGAGATCCAAACGATCCATATGACCCAAACGATCTATATGACCCATGAGACCCAAATGACCCATATGACTCTCATGACCCATGCGACCCAATCGACTCATACGATCCAAACGACTCTTGCGACCCATATGACCCACGAGACCCTCGAGAATCGCTTGAAATCGTTCGAAATCACTCGAAATCGTTCGAAATCGCTCGAAAATGGTTAGAAATCGCTGGAAATTATTCTCAACTTCAAAATCACCTCTCGCTTCTTCCTTCAATTTTAGAAAAGGTTTCTTTTCACTAACAAAACCGTAGTTTTCACTAATAAAAAACAAGGTCACATGTATTTTCTCCATTTTTTTCGTTAGGTTTACGAAGATATATGGAAATCTATTTAAAAGTAACTAATATCGAAACAAAAACTATATATGCTATAAACAACCGTTCACAAGCCAAATAAAAATAAATTTATACACGTATGTATAGATTTTGGTATAGATAAATATTGAACTCTCATTCAAGGAAGTGAGGCCAACCATGATAATTAAAACTAATAAATTTAGATAAATTTATATATTGTGGTTATTAAACTCAAGTTATGATAGTGAATCCAGTCGTAAGTACAAATATGATATGATCTAATAATATATACGTTTCTCTTGCCAAGTTGCTATATAGATATAAACATCTCTCGATAAGTCTCTCTCAACATTGAGATGAAAAAGTCAAATGTTATTGTTTTTGTTCCTTTGTTCGTCAAACATCGCATTTATTGAAATCACGACCAAAACAAAATCAAAACTTCGACTTGATAATTTTATTGAGACACAAAGAAAAAAATAGTATAAAACACCGACCATTATTTATAAGATAATGACGAAGAAGAAGACAGGGAAGAACCTCAGTCATCGGACATGTGTCTTTATTTGTCCTAAACTCATAAACAAAGCGTTGAAAAGCTAAATCTCAACCGTTTGGGTTCGTCAAGGAACTAAGAAACTTCAAAAGGAGGAATCTTTTTGTCCCCTTCTTGAAATTAAAAGGTTTTGTTCTTCGCTTTTGATCTTATCGAACTAGATATTACGGTGAGACCCATTTGCTTGATAAGGTTGAAGACTTTGAATTTACATCTGGGTTTTTGATAAAACAAACATATTTTTGTTGAGAGAATCCTTTACCAGTTCCCATCTTTGTTGGACTTGAAATAAGGAACGTGAAACAAAGTGGAAGAGTTTCATCTTATTTGTCGCTCCAATGATTCTAATTATCCGATGAAATACTCTCTTCCTTTTCTATGTTTTTCTTGGAACAGCAAAGGCTCTCACAGGATTCATAACATAAGATTTGGGAGGTGGTGAATCAGGATTCATACCTTCCTCGCCAAGAAAACTCTGAAGTTGACTTTAATAGAAGAAGGAAAGCTTAGACCTTGGGGAAAATGGAGATGGCTCCTACTGAAAAGCTGGTTTTAGGCTGTATCGCCTTTGCGGTTCTCTGGGTTTTAGCCGTTTTCCCGTCTGTTCCGTTTCTACCAATCGGCAGAACGGCAGGTTCACTTCTTGGTGCAGTGCTCATGGTGATCTTCCAAGTCATAAGTCCAGAACAAGCTTACTCCGCCATCGATCTCCCGATTCTTGGACTTCTCTTTGGAACAATGGTCGTGAGTGCATACCTCGAAAGAGCCGATATGTTCAAGTATTTGGGGAAGTTGCTATCTTGGAAAAGCAAAGGATCCAAGGACTTACTCTGTCGAATCTGTTTGATTTCAGCAGTCTCAAGCGCTCTTTTCACCAATGACACTTCTTGTGTGGTGTTAACTGAGTTTGTTCTGAAGATCGTGAGGCAACAGAACCTCCCGCCTCACCCATTCTTGCTGGCTCTTGCCTCCAGTGCAAATATTGGGTCTGCAACGACTCCAATTGGGAACCCTCAGAATCTTGTCATTGCCGTGCAAAGCAAGATTTCCTTCTGGGAGTTTCTTCTTGGACTTTTGCCTGCGATGTTAGTTGGTATCTGCATTAACGCTTTGATTCTTCTTGGTATGTATTGGCGGTTGTTGTCTGATCATAAGGACGAAGAGGATGTGTGTCCTGAATCTGTTGCTGAGGAGGAAGTCTTGTCGCATCAGTTTTCACCGGCTATGCTGCCACATCTTAACTCATTCGAATCCGAAGAGCTGAATTCAAGATTGGATCTTGCAGATAGACAAACCCCTAGTGTTACTAGCATACCAAACACTCTCAGAAACAGAACGGTTCGTGTTTCTGGTGATAACGAAATAC
>CM071869.1:9658989-9669853 GCA_036759665.1 Gynandropsis gynandra
AGATTCCTGACCTTCAAATGTGTCGAGAGAAACAGCAAATTACGCTTCTCATAAACATGATGACACAGAGACTTCAAGGAGTGTTTCATCTTTGGATTTGAACTCTGTGGATTGTCATGGAGAAAGTGGAGTATACACGACGAAATGGCGTAGAAAGCTATGGAAGTGTTGTGTGTATCTTGTTACAATCGGAATGCTCATAGCTCTGCTGATGGGTCTGAACATGTCGTGGACGGCCATCACAGCAGCTTTAGCTCTCGTGGTTCTTGATTTTAAAGACGCCAGGCCGTCCCTAGAGAAGGTAATAGAAGATAACAAAACACACATCATGATCAATCTGCAGTTATAAGTGATGAATCGTTTGCCTTTGCCCCAATGGATGCAGGTGTCCTATTCGCTTCTCATATTCTTCTGTGGAATGTTCATCACCGTAGATGGATTCAACAAGACAGGAATCCCCACCGCTCTGTGGGATCTGATGGAACCATTTGCCAAGATCAACAGTGTAAGTGGAACAGCGGTTCTTGCGGTCGTAATTCTTGTCCTCTCCAATGTCGCCTCCAATGTACCTACGGGTAAGAACAAGATCCCTAAGACCTTAAATACAAGCCTAAGAAGCTCCAATAAAGTTCTTGTTTTTTTTGTGTGTATGGACAGTCTTATTGCTAGGAGGAAGAGTGGCAGCATCAGCAGCGGCGATTTCAGCTGCGGATGTGAAGAAGACGTGGCTGTTGCTAGCGTGGGTGAGCACAGTGGCCGGGAATCTCTCGCTGCTTGGTTCAGCGGCTAACCTCATAGTTTGTGAGCAGGCACACCGTGCCCCGCACCTCGGCTACACTCTCACTTTCTGGAGCCACCTCAAGTTCGGCATCCCTTCCACTCTCGTTGTAACCACCGTTGGCCTACTCCTCATTCGCTGATTTCGTTCGCTATTAGTTGCGAATTCGATTCACTTCGAAAACTCATCGTAAATGTTTAATATTAACAAGACAGAATTTTTAAATGTACCATAAACAAAGTCGTGATAACGTACATTAATTCATGTAACTAACAAAAGAAGCATATTTGGAACATTAGTCTCGGCTTAATATTGAAAGGCACCAAGCCAAACCAACCCTAAACTTAATATCATTCATTTCTATGGGTGGGGGGGAAAATAATACACAGAGATGTAGGGTACCTTCTTGCCTCATAATGAAAAATGTAGAAGAGAACATAAATATCCGGGAGGGGGGAATATGTGTTTATCCCTCGTGAAAATCTCTCCAAGAAGCAAAAAAGTAACCTTTAAGTCTTTCATTTTCTCTAAGATCATGTGCATTTTGGTATAACAAAAACAAAAGAATGAATCGCACACTCTACTTCCCCGACAGGCTTCTTCCTCATTCGACAGCCCTCTGTTTAGGAACATACTTTACCTTAGCACCCTTCTCGGGTTTCATTCTCAACTTCGATCTGGTGATTACCTCTTTCGACGTATCAATAGTCCTCTCTCTTCCCACTGATTTGTTTTGCGTCCTGTTGCTTGCAGTCTCAGCCTCTGGAGACAGAACCAATGTTACATGTTCTGCTGAAATCGCCTCTTTCCATCCTGAGGAACAATTAAGGATTCAATCGTATGGTCATGGAGTGGCAATCATGATTGTGTCTGTGTGTAAATGGGAGATATGGATGATATGCAAGAGAGGGTTTGAAAAGTTACTCTGTGCAAGAAATGCCTTTGCTTCATGGCTGTTGAACTGCAGGCTTCCATCATGAGCATTGTAGGCATTTGAGATCTTTTCTTTGACTGGAATTTCATTCTTGTCTTCATTTCTCCCGAGAATTATATTTTTTTCGAGCTCGTTTTCAACATGTTTTGACACTTTGGTTCCGTGCCTGCTCACAGGCCTCCATATTTTTACAGCTAATTGCTCTGAGGGAGATTTCACCTGAAAATTCTTTGTCCTTCCATCCTCTTCACTACTATCCGTCTGGTTGTGTCCTCCACCGGCACCATCGCTTCCAAGAGTTACACATATCGATCCGATAAAAACTTTACTGTTGTTAGCCTGATTCGATTGAGTTACGGCCACATCCTGCAATATAGATCTCGGGTTATCCATTTTTCGACTCCATACTTTATTAGTATTGGCTGCTGCTGGTGCTCTTGTATCTCTGTTAATTCCGTTCTTCAGCATGCCTCCATGTTTTGGTACATGAGAACCCTGATCAGAGTGGAACCCATTAGGCATCTCCCGTTGTGATTTTGAGGCAACTAACCATTTAGGAGGGCCCATTCGGCTCCGACCACCTCGCCTTTGCACAATATGGCCATTTTGTGAACCATCCCCATGACCACTGTTGCTAACCAGTGCTTGAGTTTCACAGTTCACACCACTGTTTGCTTCCAAAGTTTCAGAACCTTCAAGGGAGGAAGAATCCTCAATCAGAATTGCATCTGGTCTTTGTGCCTCAGTATCAGAAGCTAAAGACAATGGGCTTGATGAAGCGGTTGGATCCTGTTGTTCATCCGATGTAGTACTCCCACTTTCCTTGGAGTATTCTTTCTGTTCAGTCCTCTGTTCCTTTACTCTCTGTTCTCTCTGCCTGAGCTTCTTCCTCCTTTTTCTCTCCAATAGCTCAGTTTGCCTACTCCAAATATAATAATAGTAAATAAGAGTCGATATATTGGAAATAATTCATAGCCGAACCAAATTGAGAACACCTCTGGTTTAATGTCATTTGCAGTTTCATGGAATGCTTTTAGCAGATACCTTCTTTGAGCGGCTTCTTCCTCTTCAACCAATAACTTCTGACACCGCAATGCTTCTGCATCCTGGTCAGCAAGCCAAGCTTTAATCTGTTCATAAAAGAGTAAACACAATTGATAAGCAGCAGTGATGTACAGTCCTCATTTACGTAATCAAAGATTTCAATACACAGTCACTAGTTATGCAAAGCAGAAAAAAAAAGGGGGAAACCAGAAAAGACTTACAAGTTTCTGCTCCAGAAGAAAGCTTGTGCAAGCAACAACATTTTTTGCCTCCAATGCATTTTTCCCAGTTTCACCATCAAAAATATATTTTTGCATGGACACAGCCGCACCACACAAGAAAGTTTTTTCACTAGCATCATCAAGAATATTGAACAGTTCTAGCGAAGATACTGGAAATCTAGATGGTCTAGCTTGGATAATATCCTGGAAAGACAGCAACCTATGTATCAGCCGCGGATAAATTTGAAAAGGTTCATTGGAAGAGCAAAAAAGAGAAAACCAATGATAGAGAGAAGAAATCTGTACCAAAAGGTCAGAACCAGCTCTAAGATAATACTGTGGCAGCGCAGAAAATCCTGGTTTTTGGATAAGTGTCATTAATGCTGTCTCAACTGATGACCCAGATGCTTCCTGCAACAATCAAACAGAAAGCATTAGAAAAAGAGAGTATGAAACAACGCATTCCAAGGAAACAATATAACAAGCAACTCAGTTGATAATAAAGAGACCTTCTATAAAATGTGACCAACAACAATGGAACATAATATTGAGAAGGCATGACATGGTATACCTAGCTCATATGGCAGAAAATGTTCACCGAGCTAAGTAATGATTTTATAAACAGGGGAATGAATCTATTAAAAGAAGACTACCTCTAGCATCTCGCCCTTCAATGAGAGAATCCCCTTTGCCTCATCTATAGAGAGCTGCAAACAGCTAAGAAGATTAAACACAATGACAAAGCCATGGAGGTAATGCCCTGATAAGCTATAAAAAACCAATCCAAGGGAAAGTACCTTATCCCAGAAGGCTCCCAGGATGTTCCTATCTTTTCCAGAGTCCTGGTAACAACATGGAAAGAATCTTCAAACACCCCACACAATATGAAATAGGATGTGAAGCGAAGTCAAGATGAAAGCAATAATAGGATCAGTTCTGGACTAAGCAAACCTTGTCAGGCTTTCTTGAGCGCCGATGCAGGCGGATATGTCTTCTGTAGTTAACAGGCGAACAAAATTCTCTTGAGCACTTCTCACACTTTTGCATTTGTACCTTCAAAGGGGTAAGCAACGGCCATCCTGGGAGCTCTGCCATAGATCGGAAATGAGAAGAGAAGTAAAATGTCTACAATGACAAATGAAGTCCCAGAATCACACCTGACATCACAAATATTCATCTATAGAGTTGCTCAAGAAAACTCAAAGAAATAATATGATAAAACCGAGTAGAAGTAGCCACCGAGTTCACTTAGTCTGATGCCATTTGCAACAACAACATAAAAATCATTAAATAGCAAGTATTTGACAAAAGCAAACGCACAATCCATTCAAAATCATGAGCTACTAGAGAGCTCAGTGATACCTGGTTGATCAAAGGCATGTAGAAGTTGGAACAACTGGACGGGATTATTTTCAGGCCTTGGGAAGGAAAGAAAGGGCTCCTTTCCAACTGCCCGCCTGATGAGCATATCTAGAGAATCATTTCCATCTTGTTTCACCAGCTCCATCGAACTAGAGAGGTTGGATTTTGCAACTGCCATCTACACAGACGGAAAACCCTACAAACATTCAACAAGTTGAAAGGGAAATGTATCAAAATGGAATAGTTGGAAATACCAGTAAATCTTGAGCAATATGCCACATGAAACAGCCACATGAAACAGCCACAGGACAAGAATTTAGAAGACAGATTTATACCATGTCTAATAATTGTAATTATAACATTAACCCAATAACTAAAAAACTCCTAAATATTCCTCGATAATGACCATTACACCACTCTAAACCCTCCCGACACAAAGTTCGCAATTTCAATAATTTTAGGAAGTGCTCTTCCCTGTATAATCCGGAAGCCCCACTTCGAATTAAGCAAAAACAGAAATTCAAAGTCCATCAAACAAAAGCGATAACAGGTGTTATACATACTTCAGTCCCTTCCATGAAGAAATATACAAATCCATCAAGCGACGCAGCACAGATTTTGAATCAATTTACCATAATCGATTACAGATTCCTGACCTCTTCATGGCTAGTCCCTATTCATAGATTTTCAATGCCACCTAACAGAGCAAAATAGAAATTGGGATGACCTCGTTGAGCAAAAACTATTTTAAGGCAGAGAAAAATGCAACTCATGCGCTGCGAATTCTCGGATTCGCAAGAACGCGTGAATTTACATCGGCAAAGAATTTACAGATACGAAATATTCAAGTATAGTGGTCCGATCACGTACCAGTGGAACAGAGATAGATTAGAAGAGATCGGTTGCCGAATGAAAACGGAGATCACAGAGATACCCCGACGACTACGAACCGCAGATGAAAGAAAAGCAGGAGAGAGCTGCTTGGTTGGTGAGAAAGTCGCCGAGAAAAACCGAGAAAGTGATCGGACACGAAACGAAAAAGGGAGAAATTGAGGGAAGGGAGGTGATGAAGAAAAATATAAAGGCGTACGGTGAAACAACCCTCGGGGAAAACATCTTTCGGCGATATTGACATGGCACGAATTTTATTCAACGCGCATAGCCGGCGAGTACTTGCACGCTCTTGTGAGTACATGAATTTGAGCCTTCATTAGGCCCAAACCGTACATAAATGGGCCTAATAACAGGCCTCTATCAATTCATCTTTCGCATGGAATTTAAATCAACCCATTCAATTCTCATATTGTGATTTAATTCAAATCAATCTTGCCTTGTATAAGTCGCCGCGCGTCGGATGGATCAATCTTGTATAAGTCGCCCCGCGTCGGATGGTCCACCTAATCCCCCGGCCGCCTAGACGGCAGCTATGCGGAAACTTTTAAAACGTTGATTCGAAATTAAACGAAAATCGGGTAATTGTAAAAGTACTCGGAAATCGCCAATGACTATTACAATCCTTAACTAATCCCGTTATTTCCAAAATTGTTAAAATAGCCTCAGAATTAACAAGCGTTACAACTCTTCCTACACGTACCAAAGTAATCAGGAGAGCCTATCATATAGACACTATTTTTCTGGCACTCCCCAAGTGCAGCCCATCGAGAACAGTTATCGTCTTCGTCTGTACATTCACTATCTTCTTGCTCGACCGACCGACTCATCTCTTTGAGAGGTCTCACGTAGAAAAGTTTCTTCGCAGCCCACATGTCGCCTTCAAGCACAGGGCATCTGGAGTGTGTGCTTGTCTGATCAATGGAAGAATTGAGATTTCGGGTGAAAAACAGAACAGCGTTTCCTCTTATGGGTCTTAAGATGCTACCAGACTTTGAGCAGTCGGACCAAATCTTTGTTTTCGCCTGAAACATACATGAATTTGGTGTCCCTCGTGTCAGATAGATAAGTCTCAGTCCTCTGCTTACACCGAAAAAGATTGTTTTTGTATAGTCTTAACTGACCTTCGCTTCGGGGAAGAAGATTTGTCCACCCTGAGTTGTGTTTGAGAGGTAAAGAATGACGGTTGCCAACAAAGAATCACGCGTTTCCAACACAGTTTCCTCTCCGAGATAATCCAACTTCTGTCCTGCCCTCTCAGATCCGTAACATGTAACCTTCACTGGCTCACTGTTTACTGTACCAGAAACACACGATGTATTCGCAAGAGAAGAAACTTGTGATGAATATCGAGTTGTAAAGTTATATACCTCTTGGAAGGAAAGTCCATGCAGAAATTCTCTCCTCTATTCCAGCAACAACAGGCTCCTACTTTTCAAGCAATTAGCAAAAGTTAGGGAAAAACCCCATGCTGTTACTATCAAGATTTAACCAGAAAAACTAACTTCCCGTGAAATAATCCAGAAAAGTATGAAACTCACTGGGAAATCAAGAACGTAACCAGAACTTGCGCGCTGTTTCTTTCCATCAGCATCCCTTGAATTACTGTCAACCACTGAAGTTTTGTTTCTGTACAGAAATGGAAAATCCATCATAGAGAGAACTATGATCATTCTTAATATAAAAGGTTTGTGATGTATACCAAAGATATTAGATGATCACACTCTTCCTCCGACAAAAACCCACGGTACAAGAAGACCCTGCACCGACTAAGTGGTTTTAGAGTCCCTATCTAGATTTTCTGTGACAAATATAGAATCCCTAGAATGAACACGCAGCCTGTTAATCCAACTCATTAAAAGAAATCCATATCTGGCATCCATTTCTGCAGGATTTTCGTATGCACCAAAGTACTTGGATTATCTTTCACCATGACTCGAGTACAGAATGTAAAACACTTGAGCTTAAAAGTCCAAGTACCTGACCTTGGATGCCATGAGAGCTGAAGAACGTGTCTCGGATCGACAGTCTTGGATCCAAGCACTGAACCTTGTTGTGTATAACTCCCACTCCCGATTCCTTTTTCTCGCAGTTTCCGGCTACAAGATAATAAAACCAGAAGGAAAAACGAAATGCAGCAAATGTGAAGCCATTAGCAGATCAAGACAACAAATTCAGCATACAACAACAGCCTCAATACTGATATAACTAGATTGAGATAACATTTTCATAACCCATTGTGCGGAATCTGATTCATCTCCATGGAAAGCTGAAGATCATCCATTAATCAATTACTACTAAAACAACAAAGAAACGACTTGTGATCGCAAAATTACACCTCATCCATCAGCTTCCTGGACGAACAGTGGACGAAATTCAAGGTTTAACACAAACTAGAGTAATTACCGATCCTAGATACGAGTTAACAAACATCCAAATTCGGTGATCGGTATGTCTAAATTGCTGAAAAAAAAACATAGAAACCTAAATCCGGGACTAGAAATCGAGGGAATGAGCTCGGAAAGTGGTGATTGATGGAGGAGTTTCCTGATTTACCTTTCACCGAAACAATGCGAGAGAGAAGAACACGCGAGCCCCAGAATAAGGAAGATGAAGCGAAGCGAGACCATCGATGAAGAAATGAAGAAGCAGCGAGAGAGAGAGAGAGAGAGAGAGAGAGAGAGAGAGAGAGAGAGAGAGAGAGAGAGAGAGAGAGAAGATCAAAGTTAAAGTTTTTCGTAAATTTTCCAACAGAACTCTGATGAACGCGACGACACTACCGAGTTTCAAAATGGAACTGTTAAATCTTCATATATATATATATATATATACACTAAATTTTGTAAGAATATAGTATATAAAAATTGAAATATTTTTAGAAAATCATATAAATTGAAATAATTTTATATATTATTTTACATAATATATAAAATCGCATCAGAACTGAAATAATTTTAGATATTATTTTAGATAAAAACTAAATAAATATTGAATAAAAATTCTATCCATGGTAAGGCGGAATATGAGAAATTCTCTTATAGGGCTAAACTACTTCAAAAATATATTTCCTCAAAATAATTATTAAACCCGAAAAAAAACTGAAAGAAAGATAAATTTGCCCTTAATGTTCGAACGTGGAAAAATGGAAGTTCGGCGGTTTTTCGACGTGAAAAACTGTCGAAAACGAGAAAGTCGAACAGTTTTTCGCCGTGAAACCTTTTTAAAAGTTTATAGCAAGAAAGAAATAAATGATGTCGAACTTGGGAGGGATCGATTTGAAGTTGGCGAGAAGGAAAATGGCTAGAATCAGCAGCATCACTGGCGAAGAGAGGACGAGTCAATCTTCAATGGCGTCAATAAGTGTAAGTAGTTCGATTTCTAGGGTTTTGCAAGCTTTCGAGTCACAAAATAGTTTATTGATTTGAAATGGGTGAGTGTCAGTGTCAGTGAGTCGGTTAGGTCGCAAGGGTCGCAGGAGTTGCATGAACATCTTCGACTCCGTGAGTCGGTTGAATAGCAAGGGTCGCAGGAGTTGCATGACCATATTCGATTAAGTGAGTCGGTTGTCTCAATGGGTGAGATGGGTCGCAATGGTCGTTTGAGGGGCGTGGGTCGGTTGAGTGTCGCAGAGTGTCTGAGGGTCGTTTGAGTCGCATGGGTCGCACGGGTCGGTTAGAGTCGCACGGGTCGGTTGAGTCGCATGGGTCACTTAAGTCGGTAGAAGTATAATTTATTCGTAATTGGTCATTTTGCAGGTGGCGCCAAAGCCGAGATTTGTGTATGAATTCAAGCACATGGACAGAATTCCAAAGATCACCACGAAGTGTTATCCTCACGAGACAATAAGGATGCTGAGAGGAATCTTAAATGATCAGGAGTTGCATTACTTTGAGAACGAGTCACAATTTAGGCATTTGTTTCACTTACAATGTGACTCCACATTGACGAAGGTTCAAATGTCTGTACTACTAAATCACTCCGTGATTATACGGGACAATACAGAGTTGTGGTTCGTCATAAACGGCATTCCCATCCGGTACTCTATAGTGGAGCACGCACTAATTTCCGGATTGAAATGCGGACCATATCCCATGGGATGGGAGTCCATGATGGGTGTCACATTCAGGCTTAAGAATTTCGGCCGTGGAAAGGTGACCCCCGAACAAGTCAGTGAAAAGCTTGTGAAGGCGAAGAATTCCGACGACCGGAAGAGGTTCGCAACTTTGATGTTGTTGGCGCAAGTTATGGCTCACAAGCCTTCAGCAGAAAACTCTATCAGCCATGATCTCATTGACATGGTTGATGACTTGGAATTTTGTGAAGGTTTTCCATGGGGTCGTTACACATTCGAGATGATTGTGGATACTTACCGCAAGCACGTTAGCGGGGAATCACCGAAACCAAAATGGTATTGTGGCGGTTTCATGATCCCACTAATGGTAAGTTGTATATATTATTCGAATAACTTGAATGTTTTCGTACTTTTTGCATTCTTATCATTTTGTTTTAATGTTTCAGTTCTTTCCATTTGAAACCATCCTTAGTTTGGACGGAAATGGATAGTATGTTGAGGTTGTGGATGCACATCGATCCTGCCCAAGAATGTGCAAGAAGATGGTTAAATCCAATTTTAACCCGAAGTATGTAGATGTGATAAGGCAGATTGGAGATTCTAAGGTAACAATTACACAAGGTTCACAAGGGAAACAAGGGTCACAGAGGGTAATAATGGTTATGTTTTGTTTTTCAGGATATTCTAAGTATTCTTCGTGCTCAACACGAAGATGAAGCTTTACTTTCTGGTCTGGAGGATTACGAGGGATGCGAAGATCCCGATGTTCAGATATGGATGAAACATCTTCGTAGAAATCCGAAAGGTATTTGTTGGGAGGATATCCGTGAGCAAGAACTGCTGACACGAAAAGCAGCTCTTGGTGATCAAAAAAAGGAGAAGGAAAAAGGGACTAAGAGGAAGGAGTGCGTGAGTGATGCTGATGCTGATGCTGCAGTCCCTCTGATACTGGAGAAGAAATTAATAGGGTAAATAAGGAGGTCGGAGAAGAGAATCATCAACGCCGTAAGAGACCTTCTAAGGGATGTCGGGATTCATGTGCCTAATCCAAAATCAAAGGCTGCCGAGAAAGTTGCGATCACCGAAACCCAATCTTCCGACACTGTTGGTGATTTTGCTTTTGTATTCCTTCGTCGTCCAACTCCAGTGTCAAGAAACCTTGCTCCTGATGGAGTTCCACCAAGTAAGTGATATTTAGTGAAAGGGTTATTTGAGTGTCAATTTCCATCGAGACATATAAGTCGTAGGGTCGCATAAGCCGTAGGGTCGTTAGAGTCGTAGGGTCGCATAAGCCGCAGGGTCGTTAGAGTCGCATGGGTTTCATATGTCGCATGTGTCACTGGGTCGCTAAAGTCGAATGGGTCGCATGGGTCGCATAGGTCGCATGAATCAAGTAAGTACGGTCATTTGAGGTCGCATTGGTCGCATGGGGAGAATAGGTCGTATGGGTCGCATTGGTCGCCATATGTTTAATGAGGTAAATGTTATGCAGGTGCTGGACCTTTATCGAAGGAGTCTGCACCATATGTTGAACCTCCGCCGGCAAAAAGAGCAAGAACAAT
>CM071869.1:9679662-9702868 GCA_036759665.1 Gynandropsis gynandra
TCGCATTAGACGTCCATGGGTCATGTTTGGTCGCATGAGTTGTCCATGGGTCATATGTGGTCATATAGGGTCGCATGAGTCGTACAAGGGTCTTATGTGTTCGCATTAGATGTCCATGGGTAATGTTTGGTCGCATGAGTGTCCATGGGTCATATGTGTGGTCGCATGAGTCGTACCCGTTTAAACCTGATTATAATTTAATCCGATTGAGCGTCGCATAACGGGTCATATTGGGTCATAATCTTACGAACAATAGATGCAAAATAAGACATTTTCAACGTTTAAATATTGATTACATAAGGTCTTAAAGGTTACAAAGGTCACGAGAGTTACATAAGGTTACATAAGGTCTCAAAGGTCACAACGGTTAAAACAAGGAAAGAAAAAAGTTGAAGAAAAAGAAAAAGGAAGTTCGAGAAAGAAGAAGGCAAAGGCAAAAAGAAGTTCGAGAAAAAAAAGGAAAGAAAAAAAGGTCAAATTTTCCGAGTTTAGAGACACATCGGAGTCCTTCCCCGCAAGAAGAGTCGTGTGTGACTCAACCCCTTCTCCAAGTTGACCTCCAACCTTGACCTTAGGTAACGCGGATACAGCTTGATGTCTGAGTCTGCCGATTACCAAGACCTTATGTAGTGCAGATACATCACAAAGTCCTCCATCCAATTTGTAAGTACTTGTGTGTATCTGCATACAGACTGAGTCCGACGATTACCAAGACATTGAGTAACAAATAGACAGCACGATGTCCTGGGTTGACCATGTGACCTTAACGGTCACAAAGGTAACAAGGATTTTTCAGAGAATTTAGGGTTAGATGTTAGAAATCGCCCTTTTGAGAGAATGAAAGACTCGAAACAAGAGATGATTTGGTGCTTGTTGTGTAAAGATACATGTATAGGGGTATATAAATCTTTTTGTAATTAGGTCTAACTTTTGTATATTTAGCCGTTTTGGCTCATTTGAATCAATCAATCAGATTTCAAATTATCATGGTATCAGAGCACAAAGTCTAACGACGCAACAACCTCCCCTAAAACCCCGGCCGCCTCTCCTCCCCTCTCCAACCGCCGCCGCCGCCGATCTCCCCCTCTTCCTTGCGGTCGCCGGTCACCCTCTCCCTCTCCTCCGGCCGTTCACACCTCTCCTCCCTCCCCAGCCGTCGTACGCCACTAAACAACACAAAACGCACCAACAACCCTAAATTTCAGGCCGTCGTCCTCCACTCCTCTTGCCGGCCCGATTTTACCGCGTCCCGGGTCGCCGCTCGTAGCTTGTCCCGCGCCGCGCCCCGTTGCTGCTCCATCGCCGGTCTCCTCCCCTACAAACCCTAGATCCGCATTCTTAACCCTAGATCTACTGATCTAACCCTAGATCTAAATCCCCAAACCCTAATTCGTGCCTCTCTTGCTCACCGCCTTCAAACCCTAACTCATGGTCGGCCAAACAAGTCATTCTACCGCCCGTGTCTCTGATGCGGCCCAGACCTTCGATCCACAACATCCGCTCAGCACCCTTCTCACCGTCAACATGGCCAACATCACCAAACTGACGCCGACCAACTTCCTCACGTGGAATGTTCAGATTCGTGCCCTTCTTGAAGGCCACAATCTTCAATGTTTCATTGAGGACAACTTCGTTGTTCCTCCGGCCAAGATCCACCGTGATGGAGTGTCCGTCGACAACCCTAATTTTCAGCCATGGAAGCAACAAGACCGTCTCCTCTTCTCAGCCCTATTTGGAGCAATTTCGACCTCTCTATAGCCCCTAATTGCACGCGCCCCGTCCACCTACGAGGCATGGAAGACGCTTGCCAACACTTATGGCAAAGCGTCTCACGGCCACCTTCTACAACTCCGTGATAAGATCAAGTGCTCATTAAAAGGATCCCAATCCATTGATGAATACCTACGTGCCATCACCACTACTGCTGATGAGCTTGCCCTATTGGGATAGCCGCTTGATCACGAAGATGTCCTCGATGCAATCCTAGACGGTCTTCCCGAAGAGTATAAGCGGGTTGCGGATGTCATTCGTGCAAAGGATACCGCTGCATCCGTTGAAGAAGTTCACGAAAAACTTCTTACGTGTTACCTTCTAAAAAAGTTTTTTATCTATTTTCTAATTTAAAAAAACATTTTTTAATTATTTATAATATACTTAACAGGCGGAATATCAGAAATACCCTCATAGGGCTAAATCACTTCAAAAATACCCTTCCCCAAAATAATTATTAAATCCGAAAAATAAAACGGCTCATCCAATTGGTCTCGACGTCCTCGTCAACGTTCACCAACACATCGTGGCTATCAAGGAAAATGTCAAGCGTGTGGTGTTCAAGGCCACAACATTCAACGCTGTCCATGCTTCCGTCTTGTCTCCTCCCCCGGTATTCTAGAGAATCCCCCGACGCAGCCATGGCAGCATTCCTCCTCGCATTGGGAGACACAACCGCAAGCTCACCATGCTGCTGTCTCACCCTATGATGCCGACTCGTAGATACTGGATAGTGGAGCATCTCATCACATCACATCGGATCTCTCCAATCTTGCCATCCACTCCCCGTACCGCGACAATGATGATGTTGTTGTTGGTGATGGAAACGGCTTATCCATCACACATACGGGTTCTATTACTATACCCCTTGACACTAGGCCGTTAGCATTACGGAATGTTTTATGTGTGCCTAAGATATGCAAGAACTTAATTTCGGTTAATCAACTTTGCAAGACTAATGACGTATCCGTTGAATTTACTCCTTGTGACTTTCAGGTGAAGGATCTCAGCACGGGGGCGCAATTTCTGAAAGGAAGCGCTAAAGATGGAGTTTATGAGTGGCCCGCCCCATCTAGTACCTCGTTTCCTCCTTTTTCATTTCATAGTGTCATGCCCACTTCGTCCGAGTGGCATTCCCGTTTAGGTCATCCGTCGTCTTTGATTTTGAATAAAGTTGTCAAAACTTTCGATTTACCATTGTCTAAGGATTCTTCTTATGTGTTTTGCAATGCGTGTTGTCGGAATAAAAGTCACAAACTACCTTTTTCCACTTCCACTCTTACCACGTCTCGACCACTTGAAGTGATCTTTTTTGATGTTTGGACATCTCCGATTTATTCCGTTGATGGCTTCAAATATTATGTCATTTTTGTAGATCACTTTACACGTTATTCTTGGTTGTATCCACTCAAAACCAAATCCCAAGTTCGTGACACATTCATTCAATTCAAAACACTCGTTGAAAAAAAATTTGACAAACGCATTGCAACACTCTATTTGGATAACGGAGGTGAATTCATTGCCTTACGTTCTTTTCTATCCTCTCATGGCATTTCTCATTTCACATCTCCACCGCATACTCCTGAACACAATGGTATATCGGAAAGACGACATAGGCATGTTGTAGAAACCGGTCTCTCCCTTCTCACTCATTCCTCCATGCCCTTAACCTATTGGTCGTATGCATTTTGTACGGCGGCTTATCTCATTAACTGCCTCCCGACCCCGACCCTTGGTATGACTTCCCCTTACGAGTGTCTCTTCCAACAACCACCAAACTATACTAAACTTCGTGTTTTTGGATGTCTATGTTACCCTTGGTTACGTCCCTATACAGCGAACAAATTAGAACCCAAGTCCGATCCATGTGTCTTCCTTGGGTGCCTTACATCGCAACCAAACGTGGCAGCTTGTTCCCGCAGCACAAGCAAAGAATATTGTTGGTTGTAGATGGGTGTTTCGAATCAAACGCAAGCAAGACGGATCCGTGGAACGATTCAAAGCTCGACTTCACTGCTGCAATCCTCGGATATTGGCTCTCCGTCTTCGGATCCTCCTCATGTTGAGCCCTAAACGTTGTCACAGTCTCCTGAGCTTATTATCTTGGACGTCCCACCGCAACGTCCTCGCACAAATTCACATCCTATGGTTACTCGCTCAAAGAGTAATCTTGCTCACCAAAATAATCGATCTGCTCTTATAGCTCAGGTGAAAAGTGAACCGGCTAATATCACTCAAGCCTTGAAAGATCCTCGATGGCGTGATGCAATGGATTCTGAGTTACAAGCCTTACATCGCAACCAAACGTGGCAGCTTGTTCCCGCAGCACAAGCAAAGAATATTGTTGGTTGTAGATGGGTGTTTCGAATCAAACGCAAGCAAGACGGATCCGTGGAACGATTCAAAGCTCGACTTGTTGCAAAGGGGTTTCACCAAAGACCGGGCATCGATTATCATGAGACATTCAGCCCAGTTGTCAAACCTACAACCATCCGTGTTATCTTGAGCATTGCGGTCTCCCGTGGATGGTCTCTCCGACAACTTTTGATGTCAATAACGCCTTTCTTCAAGGCAGTCTCATGGAGGAAGTATACATGTCTCAACCCCCGGGTTTCATTGATCCCACTCATCCTACTCATGTGTGCAGACTTCAGCGAGCAATCTATGGTCTCAAACAAGCTCCTCGAGCTTGGTATTCGGAACTTCGCACATTTCTTCTTGCTCGCGGCTTTAGCAACTCTTTGGCGGACACCTCCTTGTCATTCTCAACACAACCGCGCTACAATTGTATGTGCTGGTTTATGTTGATGATATTGTTGTTACAGGTAATTGCTCATCGAAAGTCCAGCAATTTATTGATGCCCTAGCCGCCCGCTTCTCCATCAAAGACTTGGGTGACTTATCATACTTTCTCGGGGTAGAAGCAACGCGCACATCTCATGGCCTACATTTGACCCGACGGAAGTACATTCAAGATCTTCTCAACCGTTGTCTCATGAAGCCAAGCCGGTTCCTACGCCCATGTCGTCATCATCTCGTATGACACTTGAGATGGGGACTTCCCTCTCCAATCCCACGGAGTATCGGTCCATTGTTGGAGGACTACAGTATTTATCTCTCACACGACCGGACGTTAGCTTCGTTGTCAACAAGTTATCCCAATTCATGCATGCTCCCACGGATGTTCATTGGCAAGCCGTCAAGAGAGTCTTACGTTATCTTGCTGGCACGAAGGATCGAGGTATCTTCTTATCCGCCAAGAACACCCTCTCCTTACATGCCTTTACCGATGCAGATTGGGCTGGAGACTCCCTTGATCTCAAGTCCACCGGGCCGTATCTCCTCTTCCTTGGTGCGCATCCTATTTCCTGGTCGTCTAAGAAGCAAACCGGACTCTCCCGTTCGTCTACCGAGGCTGAATACCGCTCTATTGCATCCACGGCCGCGGAAGTTCTATGGGTCGTTGCTTTACTATCTGAAGTTGGGATCAAGTCATCATCACCACCTACCATCTACTGCGACAACATTGGAGCGACATACCTCAGTGCTAAGCCCGTCTTTCACTCCCGAATGAAGCACTTGGCGCTAGATTATCTCTTCGTCCGTGGCCTGGTCGAGTCGAATACTCTTCGGGTCACTCATGTACGAGCTGTGGATCAACTCGCGGACATTCTCACGAAGCCTCTCCCGAGACTTCCGTTTCAGCTCTTGTGTTCCAAGATTGGACTCACCGAGGGTGCTCCATCTTGAGGGGGCGTGTAAAGGATACATGTATAGGGGTATATAAGTCTTTTTGTAATTAGGTCTAACTTTTGTATATTTAGCCGTTTTGGCTCATTTGAATCAATCAATCGGATTTCAAATTATCATGTTGTAGCTTTACGGTTTTTCCTCCTCTATTTATAACGAAAAATAAATGGACTCCTAAAATTCTAGAAAGACAATAAATACAAAGAATGACCAAGGTGCATGTATTGACCACATTAAAGAACCTTTAATATAGGTCTTCAATGTGGCATTGGTAAAATAGAAAGCATAGCTAGAACCTGGAAAAAGCATAGTCTGACAAAAAAGCATAGCTAGAACCTGGAAAAAGCAGTAGTCTGACATTGAAAAGACTAGTCGAAAGGGACAAAATGGTCGAAAGGGTCGCAATGGTCGGAAGGGTCGCACGGGTCCAACATATTTTGATTTGAGCTGTATTTTCAAAATTTTATTCATATTATTTGTAAATAATTTGTAAATAATAAATTAGTATCGCAGGGGTCCAAGGGTCGCAGAAGGACAAGGGTCGCAGGGGTCCAAGGGTCGCAGAGGAACAAGAGTCGCAGAGGGACAAGGGTCGCAGGGTCAAACTGGGTCGCTGGGTCGTAAGGTCGCAGGGGTATTTTGGGAATATCAACATTTATAAGGGTAAAATTTTTTCTTTTTGGGAATGATATTTTTGAAGTCTTTTAGCCCTACGAGGGTATTTTTGAAGTTACCCCGTATCAGAATGTATTATATAATAAAAATTGGATATTTATAAAATTACAAAATAAATAAATTATAAATTATGAAATATTTTTTTCAACATAACATTTATTGTTTTTATACATATAGTTTGGTTGTCATCTAAAACTAGTATTTTTAGTTAATCACGTGTTTTAACTCTATAAACGACGACATATAATTGTCAACGAGTAAACACGGGACGCGGTAGATATATACCTACTTTATTTAAGTTTTGTCTTTGGTTCTTATTTATTTTCATTGCAAAATATAGTATGATTGAAAATTGTTTGCGTTTAAACCGAAAAGGTAATATAATATTTGTAGGTATTAAAGACAATATGTGAATAAATACTCTATCTCCTTTCTTATTACTTGTAATAATTTTGCCTTCAATTATGTTCTTGCCTAACTACGTAATTTGTAATCATATACCATTACATAATCCAAGCGTTTGATCAATATTTCGCAAAAGCATCACAAGGATTCCAAGTTTTAGTTATAGACAATGATATAGAATTTCAGGACATTTAATTGCGTTTAAAAATTCAGTAGTATATAATTCAATATCATTATTATTGTCGTCGGAAGGGCATAACGTGTCTGAACTAAAATATTCTTTAAAGTTACCTAGTGTCATATTTAGTAATACGTTATTTATTTCATGTACTATATCATTTGTTGGACACAATATTGTTCTTTCTTAAAAAAAATTCATCTTGATCATTTTTTTGTTAAACCCTCGTATACATGGTGTATGATGGATAGAATTGGATTACTGTTTTATGTTATAAGGAAATCTAGAGAAATATATGTATAACATTCGTTGTCGTTAGGTTCTGATAATGAGTCATCGCCTAATTGTAACATCCAATCCGAGAATGCTTATATAACTTCGATGTTGGTATTTGCATTTGTATGTAGGCGCATAGATACGAAGAATTTATTGACGCTGGTAGTTCCATAGATACAAAGAATTTATTGACGCTGGTAGTTCCATAGATACAAAGAATTTATTGACGCTGTAACAATATCATGTCTATTACCTTTTGCGATGACATGTAATATTTGTCGCAAATCACCGCCAAATACAATTATTTTACCGCTGAATGGTTTTGTTCGAAAGATATTGCTAATGGAATTCATAATATCTTTAAAAGATTTATCCAACGCTTCAAACAATATTTATGTACCATTAGTGCTTAATCCTAGATTATAAGTTTTGTGATTTTTATCAGATGTGCTAGCTATGTCCCTAATTTGATGGAGCATATTGAGTCTTCATTGATATCAATAGGTATAGCAAATTTTGAGTGAGCAGTTCGTCCACCCTATAATAACAACGAAGCTATTCCGCTTGATGCAATGTTCAGAATTATGTCTCCTTTCGACGAATACATGTTTTTACCATTGAAAAGTTTTACCAATTTCTCCATAACTGTAGATGAAAAATATTTGTCAAATAGGTCGATAAGCAGAATTTATTATTTTAGTGAAAATTTTATGATGTTCATTTGTAAGTTAGTTTTTAAATTTGGTAAATTCTGATTGCATTCTAGTTAAGTTGTACGACGTCTCTTCATATATTAGTTTGTTTAGTGTGAGGTCAACGTTGATATTGTCAGGGAATGACATTAAAGGAAAATATTTTAACGATTTACAATTTTTTTGCAATAGATATTCAATTTGGATAAGTGTCTTTTGCTCCAACTCTTATGATGAGATGTTGAGATATGCAAGGACACATAAGGACATTATAAATAATCGAGGTATTCAGAAACATGGGTAGTTAATATACAAAATAATATAAAACCCGGAAGGCTCAAAGTTTTCGTTGTTTATATATAATATCGTCTGCAAGGTCTAACTAAATAGTTGACAAAACATGTTTTGGATCTTCATAATTCCATTGTTACTAGGACAACGAATAATGATTGCAAATAAGATGGGGATGCCAAATTACTTGCTTCTTGTCTAGCATTTATATACTCTTTATCATCGTCCACATGGCGTAATGCATGACATGTTTCTTTAAAAGTTGTGTAAGTGATGTCGTTAACAGTGCGTAAACAATTGAATGAAGTTAAACCTTTATTTTGTTAAAAAGAATTCTTAAGTAATAAGTTTCACTTGCCGTAGGAGAAATATGGTGCAATCGACCAAGTGCATAACCTTTTTGTCTTGGATTCTGGTTTTTTAATTTTGTTCCAAATGAATTTAGTTGGAAAGTTAGTATAGGTTAAATCTTTAGCGTCATAATGTATAACATTGAATTTGAACTATTCTGTAAACATACTACGATTGATATTTTGTTCTGAGATAACATCAGTTAAGGTATCATTTTCTATAAAAATAATATTTTGCTCTTCATGTAGATGAAAGCTTAATCGTTCAACATGTATACTTCGATAGTGGATATCAAATTTATAAATTCTCTAACATGCCTCACAATCTGAAATATATCGACAATTAAAATAATTCTTTATTTCATCTACTATCATTTGTTTATCTGTAGCACCTGATAACGATATGCTCGTTGTAATTCTGTTTGATCCTTTGTTTATGTATTTGAAAAGATATTTGATTACCTTTGTTTGATTACACCATTCAATATTTGTATGAGCTTTATACTTTAATAGTAAATAAGCGTTATGTTGTACAATGTAACAGTTGTCAAGTTTGATATCATCTTTAATAACAAATATGTGGTTGCCAGGTCTTTTATATATCGGATAAGCGTCGTGATCTATATAAGTACTTTGGTTGAAATTTCTAGAAAATCGTTTTGTACATTTACCTTTTTCCATACACAGAGAAAATATATTTGCAATACCACATGGTTCGTGAACCATGGTTTCTTGGACTGCATTATACAAATCTAAGTTGAAAAACTCGTATAGAATTTCAGCACATATAATTGAGTAGATATTAGTAGTTGTGGGTAATTTTGATTGACGTACCAAGAACAATAAAATGTGAGCATGCAGAAGTCCTGATTTTTGGAATTTAATTGTATAGATGACTACAAATTACGTAATATATAAAGTTCAGTTAGAACAAAAGGAAAATTAATGGAAATGTATAATGTGGAACTTTGTAATTGTTTACCTGCTAATACACAACCTAATACTTCATTTTTTAAGATCGTTTAGCATGTATTCAAGTTTTATTTTGAATACACGAGTCAATATATTTGGGCGATCTGACCATTTTGGGTTACAGGTAAAGGTTATAAATAGGTCTGGATATCCTAAATATCGACATAGGGTCATCGCATCCACATAGTTTTTTTTTCATGTATCGAGATCTTCATGTAAACGAAGAAGGTAAAATAACACGATTTGCAATTGTAGAAGCATCATTTTTTTCCAAAATTAATAATCGAGCATATATTATTATAATTTTCATAGCAAAGCTTGTTTTGATTGTTTCTAATATAAGAAATGCGTTCAGATTCAACCATATAGATACCATCAACAACAAATTGCTAAAAAAGTCTCCCGCAATAGTGAACAATAGAAAGTTCAGAGTGACATTCTTGTAATCGATAAGCGAGGTATTGTCTGATACTTATTCCAAACCGTGGTTTCTTTGAAGAGGATTCCGAGTGACATAACTCTAAATCAATATGATATCCGTCTTCACCGTAGGGAAATAATAATGGATACTGGAGCGGTAAGTATGCAGGATGGAGTTCAGTAATACATATTAATTCATTAGTATATTTTTGTAACAAAATATCTTTGGATTCTAATGATTCGTTAAAATCACCTACTAAGAGCGCAACAACTTCAGCTACCGGAGGTATCAAGTATGTCTTATCGTTATTTTTCCGTGAAGCTATTAAACAAATTTTCATATTAATTTCTTCCTTTGAATTAAACATGTCTTTTGCTCGTCAAAGTATTTTTTATATAAGGGTTATTCGTGTCAAGAATTTGTTGTAAACCTTTAATGAGACTGGCTCTAATCGTATTCTCCCACGTGTTGTACGTTGTGTACCGCTGCAATGGTAAAGGAAAAAAAATAAAAAAATTGATGAAAGAGTAGAACATAACTATAAAATTTGTTATGGTGTTAAGATAAGTATTACCTAATGGAAATAACTCTATTTTGGAGTTCGTTTCAGTGTCATGTGTATAAAGCTGTGCAAACTTTAGTGCATCTCCTGGTAAAGGTAACAGATAACATATTCGATGATAATTTTATCCATGTATTTTGAAGATGCATGGTCCAGATTTTTTGTTCACTGAAGTATTAATCTTTCCACCCATTGATGTAAATGCAAATATCGTGTTATACGCTCTAATGTATTGACCAAAATATTTGGCGTTAGACTTTTTTTCAATATACGATTTTAAATATATTTAGAGGGTTCATGCATCTTTGATAAGGATATTTTATCTTGCGAACAACATAGTGAAAATTGGAAAGGAATTTTTTCTTCTGTTTGTTGATTCTTTCGTCATACGACCATATAGATGAGTTACAACACAAGCAACAATTTCTGGATCTCTAATGTCATGGTACTCAGAGAAAATTAAATTACAAACTTTCATAAATATCTATTTTTTTTTGGAATACAAATAACTTGAAGAAGATTATACCAATAAATGACGTATTGCATGTTGTAACCGTAGCATGATTCAAAATAGCTGATATACGTGGATTCTGTGTTTGTAATTGGAAAAACTCTGAATTTTGATATTTATGTAAAACCTGAAGTCGTGGTCTCTGGATTGAAGTATATGTGTGTGTTAAACAGTTATTGAATATTACTAAAAATAGAAAATATATAATATATAATATAGCAAAACACTATGCGTCATAATAATATGTTGGTTTTAAAAAAACTTATGACATGCTAATGAATATAATTTTTCTTAAAAACACTATATTCTACTTACCATGAAGAAAATACGATTCAAATGTTAACAATAAAATTTTTAATGAAATATGGTTGTTTGCAAAGATAGTAATGGTAACATAAAAAACTATTGTTACATATAATATACATACATATATAGATTCGGGTGGCGCTCCCATCCAAAAAAATCAACATCATAGGCCAAAAAATTATACTGCCAACACCAAAGTATGATGTTATTTGTATACAAGCCACATAAGATTTCGCACAAAAAGTTGTATCAACAGGATTCAAGTTTATCGCGGACATATTGGTTTTCAATGGATTTTGCATCTCCTTCAACATTTCATTTTACCTTTGAGGATGAGAACTGTGACGATAGGTAACTGTCAACATCCTAAATGGGTTGCTTCGCGAGCGAATAAACCAACGATGTAGAACCGTGAGACGAAAAACCGCTGCGTGAAAAAAAAACGCAGAATATATCAATTGAACAATTTATTAAAAACTCAAAAAGTAAGACTGTAGAAGGACGATACATATTGTCGTAATAGCAATGATGATCTCTGGATTTACTGTTACTTTACTCGCGTAAAATATGATCGGGGATCCTTTATGGTACGCACGAGACATGAAACTCGAGCAATAAGCGATTGTGGGGATACAGAGGAACAAAAAATTCTTATTATGCAATGTCAGCAGTTCCTCGACATAATTACCACCGGATATACCTTAGAGATGTCTTATTTATTTGCATTTTCATAAACTTGTTATGTGATCGAAATATCAATGACATACTAATAAAGCACATTCAACAAAATTTTATATAATACAATAACCTATAAAATGTAGCAACAAATATCAGTGGAAAATTTGTTTATAAGTTTTATAACCTCTTTATAAAAAAGAAGTTACGTCGCATTGTTAGTGTTATCGATAACTTTGCTATAAACTCTAAAGCTGCAATCATCAACATTAAACATATAAGAGAAATGAATAAATTAAAGAATAATAGTGAAACAAAACATATTTTGGAATTTGATATGTCGTCACATAGTTGCAAACATCGCAAAATAAATCTTTCGTTGCTGGGAGATTCGACTCCTCGTCGATAATATGATGACCTTTTTGCTGCATTATCGACAGTGAAGGTAATACCAAACATCATTCGTAATTACATCAGTGATGGTGGCAGCAATTACACAGGTTGTTCGCTGCAAGAATAAACTATACAACATTAAGCATATCCATTAAAATATTACTATAAAAATTCCAAGTATTACAACGATTATAATATGTAAAAGAAAGATAACTTAACCTTCGAGATTAGATATACATCGCTTATACTCTTCAAAGGGAAACCATTTCAATATTTCAATGTGTCTGTTGTAGGAGGTCGAGGACCAAGGTAACTAATCATTGCTGGAATATCGAGGACATGTTCTATTGTTTAAACACTACGATCGACAACATATTCTGGTTTATCACAAGTTTACTTTGAGTATTGGACATTTCTTATAATCCGAGAGTCTGCAAAACAATAATAAAAAATGAAAAGAAAAAAATTAACAGTGTAATAACAATAAGTAAATGTATAAAAACTTTGATATAAAAATCAATATCACTTACCATTCCAAGAACGAATTTTGAATAGCTGGTATATAATGACCAACATGCCTCTCTCATGATTGTACACGCGCAATCATAAAGTTTTTGAGCGATTTTGTCCCACAACGTACATTCTAAAAGTTTCCCACTATCATAAAAAATAACAATAATCAGACAACAAAACATAGTTATAACAAAGATAACATATTTCTAAAACACGTTTAGATGATGAGATATTGATATACCTATCATCGCGTAAGACTATCGATAAACATTTTGACATCCGACCAACATAGGTTGTATCCTCCAAACTCCTAGCAGATCTGATTTCTCTGATACAATCTACATAAGAATGAGCGAAATCAGTAAACAAAAATAGAAAATGATATATTTAAATTCAAATAATTATAAAACTAATCGATGAACACTCTTCCATCCAGTAGCGGCGTGGTGATATCAGAAAAGTTAACAAAGTTGAAGTACTTATCATGATTAGGTAACTCTTCGAAAGATCGTACAATGGTTGTCGAATTGAACACAATTTTTATATCGACTGCAGCAACCTTATAATCACCATATCTATGACAAACACCGAAGTTAACTATTACACAGCAGTTACCCTCACGTAGATATGGTTGATATTTAGTCCAATAAATAGACCACACAGATATCTGCATTCTGTTACCTGCAAATGAAACAACACAATCAAGTCAGCAAACAAACCAGAAATGTGTTCCAAGAAAATAAAAACCAAGAACAACCGATATTAACCAATAGTATACAACACAATATAGCAAAGTTTGATTCATACCCATTCATCACAGACAACCATTCCAGGAGTGGTTGTTGGATCACTTATAGATTCATACGAAAAGTCCACAAACGAACAATTTTGACTCTAAATTTGTAGGATACTTCTTGTGAATAGATACTATCACGTAGAGGAGTATACATGATAAGATAACAAAGAAAGTTCACACAAAGCGGAAACACCAACTTAGAAAGAAACTAATTGTTGTAGTTTACAACAATAAACTATAAATAAAAATAAAATATATGGAAATTAAAAAGAAATCAAATATATGGAAATTAAATGGAAGACACATGGAAACATGTAAAAAAGGTGACAAATAAAGAAGATGACACCAAAGCACAACTACAAAACAAACGCAAACCAAAACAAACAGATAGAGACACCACAAATAGACAAAAATATATATGCATCCATACATATATAAAACCTAATGTAGACAAAAATGCAGTTATACGTATACATACATAAATAGATATAAATAAAGATCTTCAACTATTCAAACATTGACAACATAGAACAAACAATTTTACCTTCCGGAGACCGAATCTCCAATGTCTTCAATCTTGCCTTCACCGACATGGTCTCCAATCGTCATCCCTTTATTAGATTCCTAGGCTCAGTACACAATCAAGCAAAGAAAAATCTGTTAAAAACCTTCAAAAATATAAATGACATGCATAATATTTTCAAATTGGAACCAAACCTATAACACTTAAGAATGGAATGGTAAAGAGAATAAAATCACAACATCTTATTAGACGTATTACAGCCTTCATAGTATTCATTTTTTCGGTTAGATCCCTAGCCTGAGTACACATTCAAGAAACAAAAATTCAAACCTTCAACTGCAAATCATTTGAATAACCAAAGAAAAGAACTCTTACCGCACCAACAAATTAACCTTCTATCAATTACATTAACAGGTTTGCCTATACACCAAAGAGAAAAAGGATGCGTGTTCTTTCGGAATCAATATCATCTACAACTACGTTTGAATCAATCAATTCCTAAAGAACAAAATAAACTTGAAGGAGCAATCAATAAGGGTAGAGCAAATCCAGACAAAAATCGTCTAGAAAGCAAACCAAAGAACTGACGGAAGTAACAAAACAAAAGTCTATCCTACCCAAAAATTTTAAATTCCTAAATCGATCATATACCACAAACAATACAGTGATAAACATAGAAAAAGTGTTGGAAATGAACGGTTGAAATGCCGATAGAACTTAGAAACCCCAAATTTCCAAACCTACCTGAAATGCCGATGTATCGTCGCCTAAAGACGAAGCCTATTCTCACAAAAATGATATATAATAACATAGCAAACCCAAACAAAAATCATCGACAAAGCAAGCAAAGGAAACAATGGAAGGGAAAAATCACCAATATGTCCCACTAAGAAAGCCTAGACCCCAAATCAACCTAAAACAACATGTGATTACGCAAACTCAAATGAAAATCATCGACAAAACAAGCAAAGGAAGCAATGGAAGGGAAAAATCACCAATCTATCCCGAGAAATCCTAGATCCCCATATCAACCGAAAACAACATGTAATGCTAATAGTGAAATCAATAATTAAAATGAAGGGTCAAGATCGAAGTCACAGATTAATCCAATGGATAGAAATGCACACAGTTGTGAACAATAACCTAAATGCATCGGACGACCAAAAATTGCCCAACAAAACCAGAAAACAAATCCAATGCCAGAGGAATTGCCAGGTGGCAAATTGCACTATTCACTGATGTTTTTGCTTTTAGTGTGAATGTAGATATATAATTATAATATAGAATCGTTTTCTCTCCACAGGCACGGGTAAGCCATGTGACTGAGAGTATAAAAAACTGGTTACAAAGTTTTTAAAAAATATATTATAATTATTCTTTTTTGCATTACTGCCAATCAGTATAGTTCCAAACCTTCTCATTCCATTGTGCCTATCAAATTAAAATTTATATAAAAAATTACAAAATTTAATAATATTAAAAATTTGAAATATTAAAAAGAATTAACTTGCAAAATTTTTTGCTTGAGATAATTTATTCGTTATAAGAAACAAAAAGAAAAATTTGAATAAAATCGTATTATATTTATATCAAACTCTATTTGGATATAAAACCATATCAAGAATCAAAATCAAATAAAGACTCAAACACTACTAGAAATTTCAATATTGCAAACGGAATTTGCGGACTGTAATGTCTATCCTTGAATTTGGGGACGGATTATAGACGGAATTGGGACATATAAAGAAATCCTTCCGGAAATTTCCGTATGGTTAAACCGTCCCTAATTCATCCGTATTTGCAGATGGATTGGAAACGGAACAGGAGGGCATCTCGTATTAGGGACGGGTGCCTAAGGGTGTCCGCAATTTGCGGACGGTAGAAGCTTCCGTCCGAAAATTTGCGGACGGCTTTAGCCTATGTATGCAAATTTTCGGATGGCTATATCGCCATACGCAATATGCGGACGCCCGTCGGTTGCCGTCCCTAAACCGGGATGGTCAATACGGATTCGGGATGACTCGTCGACAACTTTTTTGTTAGTTCGTAATCTGTTCGTAATTCGTCCATAAATTATCTATTTAACCCCTCAACCATTGATCCATTTTTCATACACAACTCTCATATCTTTCACCATATATCTTCTTATTGTTTGTGATTATAATGGCATCTTCGTCGAGATCGAATATTTTCGTTTCTAGACAATGGATGTACAGAAGAATTGATTCAGAAATTTAAGGTGTATCGAAGGAGTTTATAGAAGACCGACAAATAAAAAAGTTTATAAAGAAACCGGTAAGTTGGTTTGTTCATGCGTCAAATGCAAAAATGGAAAATTTTTTAATGAGAGAATTGTTTGGAAGCATCTTTATTAAAGAGGTTTTATTCCGAATTATTTCATGTGGTTATGTCATGGAGAGAATTTTGCACCACGACCTAGTAATGTTTTGGAAATTTTAGTAGGGGCATTGTACATTATGAAGTGTTTGAGACTTCTCAAGATGTAGAATAGAACCCTTATGTGCAAATGGTGCAAAATGTATTCGGTGAAAGAAACGAAAGTGAAAAATATTGAAGAAGATCTGAATGAAGAAACAATTTTTTTAAATGTTAGAAAGTGCTAGGCATCCACTTTATGATGGTTATAGAAGTTGTCTATCACAGTTGTCTCTATCTGCGCGTTTGATAAATTTGAAGACTGAAAATAATATGTTTGAGAATTGCATGGATTCGATATTGCAATTAGTAAGAGATTATTTGTCTGAAGAGAATAATGAAATAGACTCTTATTATGAGACAAAGAAGATGATGAGATATTTGGGTTTATTTCCCTATAAAAAAAATTGATGTTTGTCAAGACAATTGCATGATTTTTTGGAGAGAGACATCGAATATGAGTAATTGTCGATTTTGTGGAAAAAATCGGTTTTATTTGACAAAGAATGGAAAATCGGTTCCATCGTCGTATGTGGTATTTACCAATTACAAACATATTAAAAAGATTGTATAAATCTGAGGAAACTGCATGCGACATGAGATGGCATGCTTAACATTCAAGTCGTGAAGGAAAGATGTGTCATCCCTCAGATGGTGCGGCGTGGAAACACTTTAACAAGGTATATCTTGATTTTGCAGCTGAGAGTCGAAATGTCTATTTAAGCCTTTGTACTGATGGTTTTAATCCATTTGGGATGTCTGGAAAGAATTATTCATTGTGGCCAGTTATTATGACACCGTACAACTTACCACCTGATATGTGCATGAAAAGGGAATTTTTGTTCTTAACAATATTGATTTTCAGGCCTAATAATCTTAAAAGAAGTTTAGATCTATTTCTTCTACCACTGATTGAAGAATTGAAAGAATTATGGAATGAAGTTCAAGCGTATGATGTCTCGAAGTGATAAAAATTTATGTTACGAGGTGCTCTTATGTGGACAATAAGTGATTTTCCAACTTATGGTATATCATTTGGATGGACAACGCATGGTCGATTGGCTTGTCCATATTGCATGGAGAAAACAGACATTTTTCAGTTAAAACATAGACGAAAGACGAGTTGGTTTGATTGTCATCGTTTTTTCGTGCTGATGATGCATTACGGTGCAACAAGAGAAATTTCAAAAGGAATATAATTTGCTATTTAATGACATTTCAATACAATTTTGCTATTTATAAGTGTCATTAAATTTTGATATTTGTTTTACAGCAAGTTATGCCATACAAAGGTCGTATTTTCGGTCTTGGAGGAATGGCCTCAAAACATTCAAGTTCCTCCAAAGGTAAAGAAAAAGTATCAGAATACGAGTTCCGGAATACATTATATAAAATGTTCGAGGCACAACAAAAATCCGAAAGACGAGTTGAACAAGCACTAAAGGAGGTTGAATGATCACAAAAGCGAGCTGAACGATTAGAAAGGCGAATGGAACAGTTTATGCGCACGATGAAAGCACAAATGCCTAACATCTATTGGGATGCATTTCAGAACAATGATTCCAATCATGACAATTCGGAAATACCTCCAACGGATTAGTAATACAAATGTTACTCATATGCTTTTTAATTAATTATCGTTATGAACAAACTTTTAAAATTTAATGTAATCAAATTTAATTTAAATTTTATTTATTTTTATTTTAAAAAAATTATGGACGGATATGTGGTCATCCCTAAATTTGCGGACGCCCCTTGGCCATCTGCAAATGCCGACGGGCCACCCGTCCGTAATGTTTCCAGTATATCGGGAGTCCGTATTTTGGTTGTTTTTATCGTCGATTTGCGAACGGTAGAGTGGTCGGCAATTATGGACCGTTTGCGGACTGATTTTTCTGTCCTTTATTGCGGACAGATTATGGATGAATATCATTTGGTGACGTTCGTTTTCAGATTACCTATGGCCGTCCCTAATTCGTCCCTAAACACGTTTAAAGACGGATTAGGGACAGATTCTTCAGTCCTTAAATCTTAATTTTCTTGTAGTAAAATACATTATACAAAATATAAATATAGTTTACAAAATATTTTACACAACGAATAAACACACATAAAACCATATTAAGGTAAACATATATTCGATTTTTATCTTCGAATTTTATATTTCCACTTATAAAAAAAATACATACATCAACCTCCGAAAACTACGAGTTTTCAAACACCTAGAATTTGATATGTTTTGTGGATTTTTTTCTTGCAATGAGCTTCTAAACATGGGGGACACGCAAGTGGAACAATGCATGTGAAAAAAAGGTTGTTTAATCATCTCTTAGCTAAATTTTTTCCGCTTTTAGGTTCATACTGCTAGCATGAGTTGAGTCATTCGTGTAGTTTGGTTGTGAATAATTTTGCAGATTATAGTTTTAGTAAAATTATAAATTATTAGAGAGTTCCAATTATGCAACTAAAATAATAAAACCCTAATTTTGATTCTAGATGCGTATTGATCAACTCGAGTTTTTGTCTTTCAAACTAGGAAATGTTAGTGTTGGTGTAGAGATAAAAGAACATTCAGACCTTTTTCGTTGAGACCAACGTTTCCAGTAGATTACAATATTATGAGGTTATTCTCTATTTATCTTGGGAAATAGAAGGCTTAATGATCACATTGACGAAGAAAGTTTTGGCCTTTCGATTTAAATACCACTCATATGTCTTCAAATTTTTTATTCCTTCAATGTTATATATTAAGTGATTTTCCTTTTCAATCGTAGTGGAAATGATATGATTATTTAATATTATCATTTCTGGGATTTAATGTTAAGATTATTCTTATATCAAAATCAATCCAAATTCCTTCGCTTCTCTTTCCTATTTTGTTCTTCCCGCATTAAACCTTCTTTGTCATTTTCCCTAGAAAAAAAAATTCTATAAGTTAGCGTTTGATTTTGTGCCTCCTCAACAAAACCCCATATCTTGTGATATCCCTGCATCAATCATTCATTTTTTAGAAATTTTGAGAATGGGGATTAATGGAGAAAGCAAAAGGGATCAATAATGTTGTGAACTAAATGGGATCGATGAAATCAACACATTGTTTTGTTGGTTATTATAGTATTGTGATATGTTAACAATTTATAATTATATAGTTAGAATTAAAGCCACAAACAGAGTTGTAATGTAAATTTTTCATTCACAGTTTATGCATCTAAACGATGGAAGGAAGGTTTTCTCAAATAGGTTAAATTGATCAAAATATTGTCAAATATTTGTTCATATATATACATATATATATATATATATACATTTTCTGATGAATGCACACAATGCACACGCTTTCTCTCTTCCCAACTTCATTGGGAGATCAAAATATCACATCCGATATAAAGGGCGTTAATAAAATCCAATCTCTAGTTTTTATTTATGAAGAAAAGTAATGTTCACCATCACCATCATTATAAAATACAGTGCATACCAACCTAAAACGGTGATGAAAATTAATAAACAACAATATTGAGATATGCGAAGATTAACAATTGTAACCAAACTCACTTGTGGCCAAACAACTTTACAAAGTTTGAATTTGAGATGGTTATTTACACTCCTCAACTTTGACCTCTCCATCGATGAGCTCGTAGATATAGACTACAACCCATTGACCATCAATGGTTATAAAAAACAAATCTGGGATTAAAATCATAACGTTAGTTTGCCTTTAGACATATGTTGAAACGTACATCTGAGTTTCAGTACTCCTTATATGCCTATCAAATAGAATCCAAGATTTTAAGCAATGAAAATCCAAGATTTCAAGCAAAGAAAATGGTAGCTTGATAGAAGAAAAATAGGGACGGAAAAAGGAAATGATATCGTAATACTGATCATCTCGTTTTCATACGTATTTCTTGCACGATTTAGGAGACGTTTTTGATACATATGCGATGTTTTGCATATGATTCCGTTTTCGTTTTACTTGTTTTCGTGTTTTCATGTTCTTACAGGTCTTTACGCGTATTTGGATCAATTTGGAGCTAAAAGGACATGCACGGAGCTAAGGAGCAACTTCGAGGATCATTAAGGGAACTCGTGGGGCAATTTAGGCAACAATTGGACCGACTTAGGAGGCTTAAAAGGAGGCAAAAAGACGTCATTAGGGCAAGCATACAGAGGAGAACAATTCAGCGAAGTTAGAGCAGATTCTTGCGAGGAGATAAGCGAGGAGCATTGGGGATCAAGCCCCGACACTTCGGTTTTGTTTGGTTTTTATGTTCCTTAGACTTTCTACTTTGTTTATGTTTGTTTACAGACGCATGAGCGAGTAGTTTGTTTGTTCTAGGAGAAGGGATTAGCCCTTGGCTTTCCCGGAACCACTTTTGATCTATTTTGAATGCATCTTCCCGTTTTAGTTCATCTATTCTCTATCTGAGCGCTTAATTTATTTGTGTTTACAAAGGCCACGTAGATGCATGTGTTAGGGATTAGGAGAATTCTAGTCCTAGAAGATCAGGTTTAGAACAACCGAGGTTAGGCCACGAAAGTAGGGTAGCAACGGTTGAGGGTGAAACGGGCGAATCATAGAGCTTATGGGTTTAGTTCAAGGTGTCAGCCACGAAAGTAGCGGGCAACTGTCTAGATCAAAAGTAGGGGGCAGCTTGTCTAGATCACGTGTCTATGCCTTGAGAGAGAGTAGATATCATGTTAGGATCGTCCGCCTTAGATAGCTTTAACTGGGATTGCATGATAGATAGGTTGATCGTTGGTTTCGGTAGTCTTGTGGTGAAACCGGTTTTCTAGGACGTTTGTCTTATTGTTAGAACCCAAGTAGTTTATTTACTTTCAATATTTCATTCTTCATTCACATTCTTTCGTTAGCAAGTTTGATTCCTAGTTCGAGTTTAGGTAGTGTTGCGTAGTCTCTGTGGGATCGACACCTAAAATACTACACACGTGCCGTGCACTTGCGGGTAGTTTAGGTTATTTTATTTCTCTGATACGCATCAAGTTTTTGGCGCCGTTGCCGGGGACTATTGTCAACGCGTCTTAGATTCGAACCTAGAGTCCTTCTTGCTTTGTTTTTGTTTTTATTTTTTGTTTTCGTTTATTTCGTTCCTTCTACGTAAATTGTTCTTGTTTGTCCTTTGCTGTTGCAAGAGAGCAGTTTGAGATTAAGCCAGCAATGATAAACATGCTTTATCAGAAGCAATTCATGGGTGGAAACCATGAGGATCCCCATCAGCACCTTAGAGACTTCCTCGAACTTTCAGGTACGTTCAAAATTCATGGAGTCTCAGAGGATGCGATCTTGTTGCGTCTCTTTCCCTCAGAGGATGCAATCTTGTTGTGTCTCTTCCCTTTCTCTATTGGGGGAAGAGCGAAAACTTGGTTGCAATCGCTCCCCGCTGGATCTATCACCACTTGGGATCAGCTCTGCACACTGTTCCTTTCACGTTTCTTTCCTCCGAGCAAGACGATTCAGATGAGGGGGAAATCACCACATTCAGATGCAGAGATGGAGAGACCTTGTTTGAGGCATGGGGTAGATTCAAGGATCTTCTGCAGATGTGTCCACACCATGGTCTTGAGCAGTGGTACGTTATCCAAACTTTTTATAACGGAATTTCAGATGAGCATCGAACGACGTTGGATAACGCTGCCAGAGGATCATTCATGGATCTGAGCGTCGACGAGGCATTTGAGCTGATTGATAACCTCTCCATGAACCACACCATGTGGTTCACTCCGAGAGGTATGCCTAACAACACTCGTCGTTTATGTGAGCCTAATCAGAATAGAGCTATGGGTAATGCAGTGAATGCCATGTACTGTGCGAATTGCGGAGATATGGGGCATGTAGCATATCAATACACGGTACATGAGGATTACGAACAGGTGAACTATGCCCAGCAGCAAGGCAACACTCAATTCGGGAACACCTACAACCCGAATTGGAGGAATCATCCGAACTTGTCCTACCGAACGACTCAACCGGTAAGGTATTCGGGATTTCAGCATCCACAGCAGCCATACCAACAAAAAACCAGCAATTCCAGCAAGCACAGCAAGCTCCGCAAACCCCTCAACCTCCTCAAGCACCTTCATCAATCTTTGAGGCAGTGATGCTCGAATTTGTCAAGGATCACAAGCAGCAACAATCGATTCAGACCAAATTCAACGCGGACGTGGGGACAGCAATTAGTGAGCTCAAAACTCAGATGGAATCTTTGAGCAATCATTTGAAGAGTTTAGAGAACTCCGTAGCACAACAAGCTGCCTCATCCTCTCGGAATCCCAGACAGCTCCCAGGTAAACCCGAGCTAAACCCGAGAGAGTATGTGAATGCTATTTCTGTGTGCAGCGGTGATGTGGTTGAGAATCCGCCCTCGAAAGAGCAAGGGAATGCTGCTGGTACATCCATGAATATAGGCCAAGGTAAGGTCACGATTATGGAAGGAGTCGAACCAGATTTAGATAAGCCATACGTTGCTCCTCCGGCGTACATACCTCCGATACCGTATCCTCAACGATTGGTAAGCAGTAAGAACGAAGAGAGAGTGGGCAGATTTGTAGAATGTCTCAAGAAGTTAGACATCAACATGCTACGTAGAAGAGCCCTCCAGAAAATGCCTAATCATGCCAAATTCATCAGAGAGGTACTGTCCAAAGAGAAGCACATCGAAGAGGACGAGACGGTAGCACTCACCGAGGAATGCA
>CM071869.1:9706386-9738583 GCA_036759665.1 Gynandropsis gynandra
TCAGGTTTAGAACAATCGAGGTTAGGCCACGAAAGTAGGGTAGCAACGGTTGAGGGTGAACGGGTGAATCATAGAGTCTATGGGTTTAGTTCAAGGTGTCAGCCACGAAAGTAGGGGGCAGCTTGTCTAGATCACGTGTCTATGCCTTGAGAGAGGGTAGATATTATGTTAGGATCGTCCGCCTTAGATAGCTTTAACTGGGATTGCATGATAGATAGGTTGATCGTTGGTTACGGTAGTCTTGTGGTGAAACCGGTTTCCTAGGACGTTTGTCTTATTGTTAGAACCCAAGTAGTTTATTTACTTTCAATATTTCATTCTTCATTCACATTCTTTCGTTAGCAAGTTTGATTCCTAGTTCGAGTTTAGGTAGTGTTGCGTAGTCTCTGTGGGATCGACACCTAAAATACTACACACGTGTCGTGCACTTGCGGGTAGTTTAGGTTATTTTATTTAACTATGATACGCATCAAATACGCTTATAAATCGTGTTTTCGAAACATATAACTTATAATAAAACCAAAAAAAATTACGGATTAAACAGCAAACCTTATTCTCCATAGAGCAAAGAGCAAATCTCCAACCAACACTATGATTGAGATTGCATAAAAGAGCATCAATCCATTCACTTTTTCCAGAATTAGGAACTCCAGTTACAATAGTCAACTCGCCTGGCATAACCTGATTCAATTTTTATTCAAATTCATAACATTTAATTCATCAATCTTATTCATAATCACACCAGTTTGATGCTTACATTATACAATGTATCCAATGATTTCCACCCAGTTGAGACACCATACTCAAATCCGTGAGTTCGATGATAATACGCATCAATTTCATCGAAGAAATCTTTAAAATTGAATAATTCACGTATACGGTATAGCGCCGCATTTTCAATTGCTTCTTTCAGTGAATGAGGGCCCAAACACATAAGGACCTAAAAAAATCAAGAATCTTTTGTGAATATAATCAAGAATATCGCTCAAACCGATGTAATATCGAAGAATATTGTACATTTCTGACCTCATTCGCGTCTTTGAAATGATCAAATTCGCTTTTCTTAGGCCATTTGACATGCCAACATTTTTCTCCACCGAGACGACGCGTAAGCTCCTCGGCCAAAGCTTGGGTAGGCTCATCGCCATCAGTTGCAAGAATAATCCGAGACGCCTGCCAATGGATCCATCTTTAATACCCAGATCCCCAAATTCCAAAAAATTCGAACAAAAAATATAAATAAAATCAATGAAATTTTTATATATCTTCTTAAGGTAATCCTTGCAGTTCCACAAATACATATACTTTGTGTCCTAGCTTTATAGAATAGGAAAATTCTTTAGATATAAAAAAAGAAAAAAAAAGAAAAATATGAAATCTTAAAACCAATAGACCTGGGATTCAGATGGGAGTTCCTTTGTAGAAACTGAAGATGGAGCTCCATCTGGAATAGATACACAATTTCAAAACCCGCTTCTTCCATTGCAAGTTTATCCATCTCACCTTCAACCTTGAGAATAATTTTGTTCAAGAAAAAGGAATCATTTAATAGTTAATCTCTCGAATATATCAGAAGTACGAACTGATATAGTCGATAATTCACTTAGTTTTTCACTCTTTTTTCGATATTCAATATCGTCTAAATGTCAAATAGGAGTTAGGAATAGCGGAAAACGTACTATGATTATATCTTTTGTTCCCTCGATGTCATCAAGCCCATAAAAGACCCTCTTAGTATCTTTCTCCTAAAGAAAAACCAAAGAAAAAAAACACGTAAAAAATAAAAATTGAACCTTTAGAAAGTTCCAAATTTATATAACAAAAAAACAGCGATTTTATAACACAAACCTGCCAAAATTGCTTTGTTAGAGTCCGGTACTTACAACTCACGAGCTCCCCTCTTTGCCAATACGTAAAAGCAATAGCAATCTTCCAAATCGAAAAATCAAAAGAGATTAAAAGCGGAAAACATTGAAAAATTGCAATAGACAAGAATCAGGAATGTACGTTTAGTAAATATGAATTACTTTCTTGAATTAAAAAGAAAGACGCTACCTCATTGCCTATTCGTTTCTGCATAACTCGATTTCTCAAAAGGGTTTCCTCTGAAATCATTCTTGCAGCAAAATAATCGCAAACCTGTGGGCAGACCCACAGATGCAATAAGATTATCAAAATCGTTAGTTCAAATCAAAGTCTTTGACTCGGTAATCGCTAAAAAAAGCAATATCATAATACAGAGAATATACATAATATATATAACAACCTCGTTACAAAGTGGTTCAAATTCTAGGCTCTCCACAGTGACTTTTCTTTCAGTCTTATCCTTGTTGCCCACATTTGCAGACCTGCCATCCACCTTCAACTGGGTATGATAAAACATGGTCAGAAGAAATCAAAACGAACATGAGCATTATGCATAGATCATCAAAACTCACCCGTATTCCACCTTTCGCTCCACACTTTCCCCTGAAGCAATTCCAAGTCGCTGATGAACTGCGTAATTGGAGAAACACATTTAACTCTAGATGCTAATGGACATAAATGAAAAGAAAAGAACGATAACGTACCAATCGCGGGCGATTAAAAGAGACAAGTTTTTCTCTTCGGCGCAAGAGCAGCTACGCCTTACTGGGATAGTAATCGATGATAACCGGTAACCCCTTACTTAGCTAATCAACCTACGGATCCGCTGCCGCCTCCAAGGGCACCGATAAGCACATCGCTGTCCCCATTTAGGCGTTGGAGTCCGCCTCCTAGATCAGTGGCTTTGCTACGGCGGCGGTATGGCAGGCGTATGCGGCAGTAACGAAGGAGCATAGAATGCGGCGCAAATCGCTGCAAGAACAGCTGTGGCTTACCGAGACATTAAGCGATAGGGAGACATGAGGGTGGAAAGGGCGATTCGCTGGCCAGGGAAAGGAGAGAAAACGATGGAACGTTAGAGATGAAGGTAGGATGTGAAGAGTTTAGTTGATGGAGTGGGGTAATTAAAAATTATAATGCTGCAGTGAAGGAGAGAATTAAAAAAGGAAATTTTAAAGTTTTTAAAGAAAAGATGACGTGCAACAACTATTATATATATAATTTATTTATTCATTATTATTATTATTATTAGGATTACTATTATTATTATTATTATTTAAAATATTTAGAAAAAGTTAAAAGTGATTTAACTCACCCTACAAATAATACTTTTTGAAATTATATAAAAGTGAATTTTGTTTTAAAGGTTACTTTCTTTTTCATCTGCAATTTTCTACTTGGTGTTTTTGTTGGTGATGAGTTCTCTTTCTTTATCATCTATTTTTATCGAAACGTTCAGGATTTCATTTCTCTATCTCATCTCAAATCTTCTTCTTTTATGTCCATAGTATACCTTTCGTCCTTTTGTTTTTTGGTGACTCATAAGGCAAGTCAGGTGAGATGGCTATGCAAGACGAAACGAAGAAGCGATCGAACCACGAATGAAAACAATAAAATAAATTAACAATTAAATAATATAAAATTTCTATTTTCAAAGGAAAATTAATTTAAATTTTTTATATGTATAAAATATGAATCAAATACAAATACATCTAATTTTATAAAATTGTAATTATTCTTGAAAACATTTAATTATTTTAGATAATAAAAGATTTAAAATTTTAAGGTTATTTATCGTTTCATTTTAAAAAAGAATTGAAAAGAAAAACAAATTAAAAGTTGATTAAAGTTTGAAAAATAAAAATATTAAAATTTATATTTATTTAATTTTAAAATTATATTAATTGAAAATTTATCACTATTAACTGTACATTATAGTATCAAGAGTTTTAAAAATATTAATTTTAGAGTTCAGTAAATAATATATTATGCATTCAAATAAGTGTTTCAAAATATTTGATTATATATCCAATTAAACAACGGTAAATCTATTTTCCATTTATATTGATAAGAGTTTCTATAGAATTTATAAATATATGTAAATCATGTATAAAATGTACATGTTATTAACAAATTCGATTTATTTTATATATTATTATCAATATTAATTTTGTGCGAAGAGCGGGTGTAATCTAGTCTATATATAAAAAGAAGTTATTTTAGAACTTCAGCTCATCCAATATTCAATATATAAAAATGATGCATTTTCAAGATTGAATTCGAATGGAACATCGGTATAACGTTCTCTCATCGGAAGGTAGTCGGTACAAAACCACTTACCTTAATAAATAAAAGCCAAAATTCGCTCATTTTCTATTTTTTGAAATTTTTGCTTCATTTTTTTATTTATTACATTCGCATTCAATTTAGATAGAATGTTTTGTTATTGTTTATTAGCTTTGTCAAGATCTTTATATTGATATAGTTGTTAGAACCAATCAAATCGGACCTAGTATAATTCAATAGGAAAAACAGAATCTATGGAACAGAGCATCTAATAATGAGTAAATGAAACAGTAAACGAGGTTACCGTACGTGAGTTGATCGAGGCCTGCGATGAGCAGTGTCCTTAGATAGAAATTTGTCCTCACTTCTGCCTAGAGGATGCAACGATCTCAAGAAATTCGAGCCTTCTTGACGAATCTACTTTGTAAGTATTTTTCTCAGAAAACGGATAGCCATTTAGAACAAAATGATCTCCTATTTATAGACTTTCAACCATCAGCAATTTTTGGAGCCTTGAGGAGCCAAAAAATGGTTTTTACCGAACAATTGCAATGGTTGTCCCTTGAACAAGAGCCAAAATTCGTTAAAAATGGAGAGGTGTGACTGTTGGCTTCAGAACTAGTGCTAAACCGAATTTAAAGTTGATTTCAAAAAATTGAACCGAAAAATTTAAGTTAAATTCGGAATTAAGGCCCAAGGCCCTATCTTGACTTTTAATATTAAGGTCCGGAGCCCATGACAAACCCATGAAGAAGCCCACTTCCATGTCTTGTAATCCATTTAGACATGACCAATAAATGACCCATTATATACATGGGTTCCTTCATGTGATTTTGTCAATGTGGGACTCTTCACCTCCCATTATTCCTACAATAGTATCCTAATTTTGAGTTTTTAAACGGTTAATGGGTTTGAATCATATACTCATAAGGGTTTCATACTCTTGGAGAAATGGGCTCGGGTTGACCCGATCCAAAATTTGATGGGATCAAATTCTTAGGTTTGGGATCGGTCCAACGGGCTTTGAAAGTGTTCGGGTCGAGACACAGTTCGACATTATTATCTTATAAAAACTATATTTATCCTTTGTTTCGGTCATTGTCTCATTCTCTGAAGATAATCTATTACTTGTTGCCGCATACGAATCACGAAACAAAAATTACCACGAAGCTTCTCTCTCACTTTGTAGCTAAAACGCGAAAAAAATGAAGATTCAGAAAAAGTAGCTGAACAAGGATTACTATAGAATCGACTACACAAACTACATGAACCCAATGATCATGGATTCTAACGACATGTTCTCCGGATAAAGAAACAATGAAGAAACAAGATAAACGGTGCCGCCGTGACATAAACATACATATGAGTTCGACGATCGTTGGAATTAACGTAGAAGCAAAGTATCGTAATGGTGGGAATCGAAGAAAAGAAAAAAAAGAGGTACGCAAACAAAGCAGGCCTCCGAAAAAAGACAAAACAAAGTTATTAAGAAACCGAACGGTGAACAATTTGCGAAAAGAAGGAAGGAATGGTTGTATAGATCCTAATTTTTGTAGTGCCCACGGGCCGGCCCGAAATCAATGCGGGCTTAATGAAGGTTCTAGCCCGAAAGCTCGGTTACAAATGTACCTACAAACCTAAAGCCCGCCATTGTTTTCCGAGCGAACTCGCGACCCGAGTTCCATAATCACACCCCTATATAACCATAATATATTTTGTAATGATATATTTTTATATGGTATGTGGATGATTAAATTATTCAAAATTTCACTTAATTAAGAGATAGTATATTAGTGGGATTAATGATATCTAATTAGCGTCTAGACCATTTTTTGTTTTATTATTTTTAGATTAAGAAAACACAGTTTTCAAATATTTACCAAAAATAATATAAAATAAAAAATTATAAAATAAAATTTTAAAGTTATTGAAAACATTAGAACGACAATATTAATCAATAACTAGAATCAAGAGAATCAAATACATGAAACAATACCAGCTTTATTTACGAATCAATATTTTAAGTACACTTGTCTTTCTTTACAATGCACTTAAGATTTCTGATGTGCGGAAACTCAAGCAATATAATTTCCTAGACCACTTCACCGCAAGTATACGGATCGTGTAGTACCAGGGTCGATCTATAGGGACGAATGCAACCAAAAACTAAGAATATCACTAAACTAAGACAAAAGAAAGTAGATGAAGATGTGGTGCGAAATATCTAAAGAACTAAGCTAAGTGGTGGCAACGATGATAGGTTGGGGAAAACTTAAATATACCGAACACTACGGGTGTCGGGATACCGGGAATCGTATGGATGTAACAACTAAAGATCATAAACCTATCGAATTATCTTGATAATGGGAAATTCATGCTCTAAGGTGAGGAGTGATTCTTCCGAGCCTAAACCTCCTAACCATGAGTACGTGCAACCCTACCTTCTAGCAGGATTAACCGTTACTATGGCAGCTTTACGAACGCAATCCTAATTCCTAAGTCGATTAACCGACCGGTCAGATTCTCATTAATCGAACTTACAATCATCCTTTAACCTTCCAGCAAAGTATGAATTCCTATGTTACTGAGCGGGCAGCACTAGTATACGATGTTTACGGTGTTGATTGTACAACCGAATATCAAGACAATTGCAATAGATCTAAGCATTAATGCATAAAATTGTACATCCGTTACAATCCGATATCCCTAACCCATAGTTAAGAACCTACTCACTCATGGACATTACAGACAAAGGAAATAACACAACCCTAAACATGATAAACCCTAGGAAACTCGATGCCTCGATCTTCCCTATTGTGTTACCGATGTGAGGATTGATGCTTCTCTCCTTCTCCAGTGTCTCCCAAGCCTTTCCTGATGTTTTCCAAGCCTTTCCTTGCCCTGTACGTCGCCCCCTTGCTCTAGATCCGTTCTGGTCTATTAATTAGCTCGTTTGAATGCAAGATCTAGGTTGTTGCGAGAAAGGTGGCCCGCTCGGGTACACCTTTTACCCGGTCGGGTAGAGCTTCGCCCGATCGTGTACTCTATCTTGCCCGATCGGGCATCAGCACCTGATCGTGTGATTGAATAGCCGGAGTCGTGTAAACTCTCGGGGATTTTTGGGACGAATTAATGCCCGAGCGGGTACCTTGCTTGCACCCGATCGGGTATGGCTACCCGATCATGTTGCCTTCGTGCCAGGGTTGTGCAAGGTGTAAAAATAAACCCCGTAGGTTTTACCCGAGCGGGTAGACCTTGGTGCCCGAGCGGGCACTCTTCTGCTCTTGATTTTGCTCTTTTCCGCTCGTTGCTCGGGTGTTCCTTTGAGTTCTGAGGCTTGATATTTTCTCCGAGTGAATTTATCTTCAAAATGCGTGGTTTTACTCAGGAATTCGCCTTTTTACGCTCGTTTAGGCCTTGTCGCCTTAAAACCTGAAAACCAACAAAATGGGCGTATGTAAAGGATAATCCTACCGTAAATGTAAATCTAACTATGAAATATATGCGAGAATGACACTAAAACCTAACCTAAAATCGATACACTTTATGTGTTATCAAACTCCCCCAGACCTAAACCTTTGTTTGTCCTCAAACAAAACTAAAGTCAAGTACAAGAAGAGTCTAATAACGATGGATACTAGCATAAAAACATTCGAAGGGTTAGTCATTCCGCAAATCAATGCGTCACATGAACAAAGGCCTAAACGTACCGAGTATAGCCTTATATCTATCGAAAGTGCTGAGCCATGAAATCCTACCAAAGATCTAAGTCTACCAAATAACTCCCCTGAGTTAGATGCAAATAAACGCTAATTGTTTCTCTCAACTTTTCACCGTATCGTTCTAAGTACACTTGCACAACTTCATGATCTACTTTCACTTGTTTTCCGTACTTCATAGATACCTCAACCTAGATGCGTCAACTACTTTGTATAGCATGTTGGCACATCCAATCTTCTCGTGTGACCAGGTACACCATCCGGTTATCCAACCTCACATGCTCACCTTTTTTGCGTCACCAGTTTGACTCCCATTACTTCTCCTCATTTTTCTCTTTGAATCTTTCTTCTCCTTAGTTGCTCAACAACCTGATTTTCATAAGATTTCACATGTCCCTAAAATATTGCATTAACAATCCCCCCTTTTGAATTCTTACCACATAAACACAGACATTAGAAAACGTATAGAATTCAAACAAAATATTAATGCAATAAAGAACATTCATACGAGTTCAAGCATTTAAGTATACTTAAAAGAAACAAGTTCAGATAACAAGTCATAGCAAGTGTACTTAGAAAATCAGTTCTAAATAGGAACATAAGATAGGAACACAAATTAATTTTCACAAATTAATTTTCTCTTCGTCTTGGTCTTGTCGCTTTGCTCGATTGTGCCATCCTTTCTTCATTTTCTCCCCTTGTTTTTGTGATAAGAGATTCAAAAAAATGTAAATTAGATTCAGAAATAGAAAAAGAATCATGAATTCTATAATTGCACTAATTTACTCTTGTTTAGCTTTGAGATGGTCCTCAATTCCTTCTCGATATCCTGAATCTCAGAGACCACAGCTGCCAGCCTCTTTTCCAAGTCAATGATGTTGTGTGAAACATCATTTTCAACATTTTTTATTTCTTTTGAGGCTTGCATCTTTGCAACATATCGTTTTTCAAAGATTATCTACGGAGGAATCTTCTCTCTCATCTCATCTTTCTCAACAATATCTAGAAATTGCTGAGTCAGGATATTCTAGATTAAGCATGGGAATGGTAGAATGAACTTCTTTGAGTTTGATAATTCAAGCCCTATGATCAAATCTAGAACCACTTTCCCAAGATTCAGAGGGATATTCTTCTTGATACAGTAGAGAAAGACAGCAATGTCATGTCGAATTCCATCAGTTTTGTTGTTAAGGATCCAATTCGTTCAACATATTTTGTTCAGCAAAGTGTATTCCCAATTTAGTTTCGAATTTGGGATCTGTCTTGGCCAAGATGTCAACTCTTTATCCGTGAGTTCCTTGGTGATCATATACATATCTAGATCAATTTTTAATTCCTTGGCTCTTGATGTCTCTATATTAGGTGTAGCAAAGAAATTGTTTATGATCTTAGCATTAAATTTCACCACCCTTCCCCTTAAGTATATCTGTCCAAACATTTCTAACTCTGGGTTATCAATCTCAGAGTTCAGGTTAGCATAGAACTCGTAAACTAATTCCTTACACACAGAGACAACATTTGACATTGTATGTGTCAGCCTTTGTTCAACCAATCACTTCCATAGAGGCAAATGTTTGGACTGATTCACATTCAACCCTCTCTCACTAAGGATCTCTCGTTCCTTTAAGATCCCGTACCTAGACATACCTATTTCTAAGTCAAATTTCCTAGAATAGACTTTTGAAGGGGACATTTTAGTGGTACCTTTGAAGTGTTTCAAATTTTAACTCTTCAAACTGAGGGTACAACAAGATATGGATTGTTTCTATATACTAACGGTTAAAGGAGAAGGTATTTGCAAGAATATCTTTCTTCAATTACAAAATCTGGAGTTCATGGTTGATTCCTTCCTCTGGAATTGGGAGTGCTTACACTATTCTTGATATTCAGTGGCTTCAGACGTTGCACAAAATTTAATTCGACTTCAAATAGCTTGAAATAAATTTTCAATAGGCCCCTACTTTGCTTACTTTGCGGGGAGACCATATTCTTCGTTACTCATTGGTAGCATTTAATATAGTATGGCGTTCAGTGGAGGAGGTCATCCTAGCTACATGGTGGATTTATGTTCTTTGTCAATGGTAGCAACAGACTCAACGCCTATAATGCTCGTAATACAAGGTAAGTCGGTATCACCGACTTACCTTTGTATATATATATATATATATATATTATTAATAATAATTAGGGTTTAAGCACTTAAGAAAAAAAGAGAGATAGAGGTAGTCGTGCACCGAGAGAGAGGAAGAAAAAAAATGGAAGAAGAAAGAAAAAAAAGAAGAAGAAATTGAAGAAGGATCTTCAATTTTCATCGCATTCTTCGTGGGTGATTCTAATCGCAATTTTTCGTAAATCTCTAAATAATTTTAACATATAACTCTTTGGTGGTCCGCTGCGGTAGAAGGCCTTAGCTGGCGTACGATCCCGGGGGAAAGCTATCGTCCGAGGTTAAGCAGTTTTTGGATATCAAACGGACCTCTCCATAAGGTAATTTTAATGTGGCCGATTTCCCCTCTTTTGCATGTCTGAAACAAGAAAAGGGAAATCCAGATCCCGCGACTGTAAAAAAATATGCTAGACAGGCTTAATTGGGTGAAATTTTTGAATTAGATCGTGCTACCTTGAAATCCGATGGTAGATTCGTTTTGATTATTCACTTAATTCGAATATTTATATTATGAAAATCTATGCAATTGAATGGATCTATAACAGGGAAAAATTGGTCGGTGTTGTTGCTAGCAATATTAGCCAGAATCGTCAAATCGTCGGAAAACTAAGGTGATGATTTTCTCCATCGTAATTTCGGATTTGTGATTGATTTATGTAAGTGATCATACTTTTAAAACGAGGCATGATCACAATAGGATTTATAGAATCATAATGGAAAAAGTCAGACGCCACAAGTGAATTGGATTAAACTTTAAGTTTATCGTATGAGAATTAATGATAAGTATATGAGTTGTATAAATGACTAGAGATGATCTAGAGAATTGACGTGCGACCAAGTGTTGGGGTCGGAGAACGTCGATATTTGGGTTCGGTGTTTAAACCGAGTGAATATCTTGTTAGTGTGCTCGATCGGGTGATTTCACACGAACCTTCGGAAGAAGGCGTGTGCGAGCGTATTGGTGAGAGTTGTCACGTGAGGAGTATCGGTTCGATGACGTTAGTATTGCGACACTTGGATCTGCGCCGACGTCATACCATGCTAGGGTTGTAGTAACCTTGCGAGCGACGAAGCGTCAAGTTAGTCAGGTCAGTGGATCTGGCGATGTCGTACCGTGTCAGGGTTATGGTAACCTTTCGAGCGACAGAGTGTCGAGTTAGTCAGATCAGTGGATCTGTCAGCGTCGTACCGTGTTGGGGTTGTGGTAACCTTTCGAGCAACGAAGCTGAATTGTACTGATAGTTGGGGTACGTTGTGACCTTGCGAGATTTTTAGTGTGATGTGGTCCTTTGGACTTTGCGAGCGTATGCCCGAGCTAGAGTCGTGTGGACTCTGTCTGTTATGATCCAATGTGGTACTAGTCTTAGACTTTGGATATTCAATCGGGTTGGGTAGAGTTATTTGTATATCTTTAATTTAGACTTTGGATATAACATTATTTTTATGATATTCAGTTCGAGCGGGAGAATACGTGGCACAGAGTACGTACATGTATTGATCTCACTGAGTGCGTATTTCGTACTCACCCTATTTGTGGGCTATCGTGGATGGACAGGGTATGGCAAAGAAAAAGAGTAACGAGATTGAGCAGCAACATGAAAGTTTACAGTGTACTGATGGGAGAGGCGTGCACGAGGTCTAGATGAGTTTTATTTTGCATCTCGTATTTATTTTATTCATTTATCGTGACTATGATATTTACGTATTTATTTTGCTATTTGGTCCAAACCATTCTTATTTTGGAATAAATCATTTATTTTATTTTATAAATGCGTTTGAGCGACGATGCGTGTAGCCACCTCTTGGAAGTGATGGTGGACACTCCTAGTCCCGAGGTAGTTCTGGGATAGGGGTGTTACAAATTGGTATCAGAGTCTGGTTGTCAATTTTTGTATTTATCGTTTTCACTCGATTTCAAAATGTTTTGCGAAATGTTTTAATAAAGCAACGAGACCGTAGCACACATGTCCTGAATTGTCTAGTGGGGTTTAGAGCTGTGGAAACTAATAGTAGTTAATTGTGTGTAGGAGACACTAATGAGGATGATGATTACTAGGGCTCTTAGTCGCGGAATGAGTGGAGGCCCTCGTTCCACTAGCCGTACGTAGTCTCAATCATCTGAGCGAAGATCGCAAAGTGAATAGATAGAGATGTCATGAGAGAAATGTTGAGAGAGCTATTAGCATAAAGTCGAAAACATAATCAAGAGGAGAGTTCGGCGATGCCACAAGTACCGGTGCAGGCACCGACACAACCGCCAGTACAGCCACCTGCTCCGCCACAAGTACCGTTGTCACCACCACCAATTCCTCCTCCAGTGTTTAATTAGAGGCATGCAGAGACGTCGGAGTATTTCTATGTCATGGATCAAATGGCTAAATGGGGTACGAAGTCATTTCCTGGCAGTGCGACACCTCCCATGAAGGCGGATGAGTGGATGTTCCGATTAGAACGGAACTTTCGATCATCTAGATGTCCATTTGAGTTTAAGATGGATATTGCGCTCCACTATTTTGAGGGAGAAACGGTGTTTTGGTGGGAAGAGATTCAGATGGAACGTCCAGATCATATGTTTTCTTGGGATGAGTTCAAACAACTTTTTGAGTTGAAATATATACCACACACTGCTCATGAAGAGATGGAGTTGGCATTTTTACAGCTCACACAAGGTGACCGTACTGTTGCTCAGTATTATGAGACTTATTTGGAGTTATCACGATTTGGGGCTAAATCAGTAACCTCAGAAGTTCTCAAGGTCAACAAATTTTTGCAAGGACTACGACCGGAGATCAGACGTAGGATTGAGATAATCAAGCATGGATCATTGTCTGAACTAGTTCAGAATGCTCAGTTGGTAGAGAAGGGACTCATCGAGGAAGGTATCTTGAAGTCTTCGGATGCCAAGGGTAAACAGGTTGTCCAACAAATTCGGGGAAGATCAGATCAGAGGAAAGCATTTTCGACACGTCTTGTCCTATCAACATCGAGTTACCCATGTCATCGTTGTGGACGTTAGCATGTAGGGGCATGCCAAAGATTTGATAGGCGAGTAGGATGCTTCCGATGTGGAAGTTTAGAGCATCAGTTTCGTGATTGCCCCCAGCCAGTGGGAGAAATTATGAGGCGAGGACAATCTGACGGATGTTTTCATTGTGGTAGTATGGATCATTTTCAAAAGGATTATCCGCGGCCACCGGCACCACCACCACCAACGGGTCTAACGCCACAGGTTAGAACTAGGAAACCTGAAGAACATGCATCGAAACTTAGGGCTATACAACCACGAGTATATGCCATGGGAGGTTACGAGAATGAACGTGAGGGCCAAGAAGGAGACGCTCAATCTATCGTTGGAACGGTAATCATGGGAGGCATGTCTACTCATGTGTTATTTGACACCGGTGCGACACATAGTTTTGTGAGTCCATCTATGGCTAATAAATTAGTTGTTCATTTGTGAGTCCATCTATGGCTAATAAATTAGTTATTCAACCTGATGATCTAACGAGTATTGTTCGAGTGCATACTCCTAGAGATCAGATTTTAGAATCTCAAGGGGTTGTCAAGGTGGTACCCGTGGTGATAGAACGAGAAGAACTAGCTGCAGAGCTGATCATCATTCCGATGAAATGCTATGATGTGATCCTTGGAATGGATTGGTTGTCAAGATATCGAGCTGTGATGGATTGTCGTTGCGGTCAAGTACGATGCCAGAAAAGCGGCAAGGAGCTTAAGTATCAAGGAATTCGATCAGGTCAAGGGATTCACATCATCTCAGCGTTGCGTGTGGAACGATTACTAGATCAAGGGTGTGACATATATCTTGCTACCATATCAGTAGAAGAAGAAGGTCCATCTGTGCAAGTCGAGGAGATCCCTGTAGCGCGAGAGTTTGCAGATGTTTTTAGAGAACTACAGGGCTTACCACCAACGCGAAGGGATCCATTTGAGATTGAGCTAGAACCGGGTACTGCTCCAATATCAAAGTCTCTATATCAATTGGCACCAGCGGAAATGGCAGAGTTGAAGAAGCAATTAGATGAACTACTTGAGAAAGGTTTTGTACGATCGAGTACATCATCATGGGATGCACCAGTCCTATTTGTGATAAAGAAAGATGAGACTTTTAGACTGTGTATTGATTATAGGGCTCTAAATAGAGTCACTGTGAAAAATCATTATCCACTACCGAGGATCGATGAGTTATTAGATTAGTTAAGAGGTGCAACTTGGTTCTCAAAGATAGATTTAGCATCGGGATATCATCAGATTCCAATTGTAAAAGGTGACATTAGAAAGACCGCATTTCGAACTCGATATGGGCATTATGAATTTGCGGACATGCCATTTGGGTTGACTAATGCCCCTGCTGTGTTCATGAAGCTAATGAACAATGTGTTTCGGGACTACTTGGATCGTTTCGTTATTGTATTTATAGATGACATTCTGGTCTACTCCAAAAGCCCAGAGGAACATGAGGAACATTTGCGCTTAGTGTTAGAGCGTCTCAGAGAACATGATTGTTTGCGAAGTTGAAAAAGTGTAGTTTCTGGAAGAGACGTGTTGGATTTTTGGGACATGTCGTATCAGAGGAAGGATTTTTTGTCGATCCGGAGAAGGTGTCAGCGATTGTAGATTAGAAACAACCAAAAAATGCAACAGAGATAAAGAGCTTTTTAGGATTAGCAGGGTACTATCGACGTTTTGTTATGAACTTTGCTAGTCTAGCAAAACCAATGACGAGACTTACGGGAAAAGATGTACCTTTTTTTGGAATGAAGATTGTGAGAAGTCTTCCAAGGAGCTAAAAGAGAAGCTAACGAAAACCCTAGTGTTAGCCTTACCATAACCAGGGATTCCATACATAGTCTACACGGATGCGTAAAAAAAAGGATTAGGATGTGTACTTATGCAGGGAGACCACGTGATTGCTTATGCATCAAGGCAGTTACGTAAGCATGAAGAGAATTATCCGACTCATGATTTAGAGATGGCAGCTGTGGGCTTCGCGTTAAAGATTTAGAGGGTATATCTTTATGGGGAGAAGGTACAGATTTTTACAGACCACAAAAGTCTAAAGTACATATTTATGCAATCAGAGTTGAATCTGCATCAGAGAAGGTGAATGGAGTTTGTCGCAGACTACGAGGTGGACATCGCATACCATCTGGGGAAGGCAAATGTTATCGCAGATGCGTTGAGCCGCAAGAGAGTTGAGGTTTTGGCTATGCGAGAATTCGGTGATTTGATTAGCCGGATAAGTGCTTTGAGACTAGAGGCAGTGCAGACTGAGTCCGAGAATGTCGGATTGCAAGCCGTAAATCAAGCTGGTCTATTGAGTAGAATTCGTACATCACAATTATTCGATGAGAGGTTACAGAAGATTTGTAATAATCAGTAAGACCCGAGGTACAAGTTGTATCAGATCAGGGAAAACAGTCTAATGATGATTAGTGGTCGAGTTTGTGTCCCGAAGGATCTAGGGATCCGAGAAGAGATTCTGAGCCAAGCTCATCAATCTAAGTTTTCGATTCATCCGGGATCGACGAAGATGTATTGGGATGTTCGTCAGCTTTATCAATGGCCAGGGATGAAGAAAGATATTGCTTGATGGGTAGCGAAATTTCCAACGTGTCAATTAATCAAAGCAGAGCAACAAGTACCGAGCGGAAAATTGCAAAGTCTACCAATCCCCGAATGGAAGTGGGATAATATTACCATGGATTTCGTGACGAGTCTTCCAAGGATGCAAAGTGGCAAGGATACCATTTGGGTGGTTGTGGATCGACTAACTAAATCGGCTCATTTCATTCCGGTAAAGAAGACTTTTGATGTGAATCAGCTAGTCAGGATATATATTGCGCAAATTGTGAAGTTGCATGTAGTTCCATCGAGCATCGTGTCAAATCGAGATAGGAGATTCACTTCACGTCTTTGGCAGGCATTTAAAAAAGAGTTAGGAACCAAATTGCGCATTAGCACTACATATCATCCACAGATAGACGGACAATCTGAGAGAACTATAAGGACGCTTGAGAATCTATTACGAGTATGTGCGTTGGAGTGGCCTGGTAATTGGGAGAATCATTTACCACTTGTTGAGTTTGTATACAACAATAGCTATCATGCTAGCACTGGGATGCCACCATATGAAGCATTATACGGGCGACCATGCCGTACACCCTTGTGCTGGATTGAAGTGGGGGAGAGATCTATCTTCGGAGCAGAGATTATCAAAGAAACCATGGAAAAGATAAGAATTGTTAAGATGAAAATGAAGACGGCTCAAGATCGTCAGAAGTGTTATGTTGATCTAAAAAGGAAGGATGTTGAGTTTAACGTTGGAGATATGTTGTATTTGCGAATTCAAGCGAGGCGAGGGAGATCAGGTGGGAGTCGAGTGAACAAGCTATCACCAAGGTTCACGTGACCATTTAAAGTGATTCAGCGAATTGGAGTAGTGGCCTATCGATTGGAGCTGTCCTCATCTTTAGAGGGAATACATGATGTGTTTCATGTATCGTTGTTGCGTAAGTGTTTATCAGTACCAGAGAAGATACTTGTAGAGCCATCAAAAACCTTGAGGAAGGACTTAACATATAAAGAACATCCAATACGCATTGTGGATCACCAAGTGAAACAGTTGAGGCGTAAGCAAATTCCGATGATAAAGGTTGTGTGGGAACATCATGGCGTGGAAGGAGCAACATGGGAATTAGAAGAGGATACGAGACATGAGTATCCCGAGTTGTTTGGAGATGAGTTGTATGGTTCTTCTATTCATTGAGTATAAATGCTACCGTAAGAATCAGAGATATAGAATTCGAGGACGAATTCCTTTGTAGTGGGGGAGAATTATAATGCCCGTAATACAGGGTAAGCCGGTATCACCGACTTACCATTGTATATATATATATATATTAATAATAATAATTAGGGTTTAAACACTTAAGAAAAAAAAGAGAGATAGAGGCAGTCGTGCGTCGAGAGAGAGAACAAAAAAAAAGGAAGAAGAAAGAAAAAAATGAAGAAGAAATTGAAGAAGGATCTTCAATTTTCATCGCGTTCTTCGTGGGTGGATTCTAATCGTGATTTTTGGTAAATCTCTAAATGATTCATTATGATTATTCACCTAATTCGAATATTTATATTATGAAAATTTATGAAATTTAATGGATCTATAACAGGGAAAAATTGGTCGATGTCGTTGCTAGCAATATTAGCCAGAATCGTCAAATCGTCGGGAAGCTAAGGTGATGATTTTCTCCATCGTAATTTCGGATTTGTGATTGATTTATATAAGCGATCATACTTTTAAAACAAGGTATGATCACAATAGGATTTATAGGATCATAATGGAAAAAATGAGACGCTACAAGTGAATTGGATTAAACTCTAGATTTATCGTATGAGAATTGATGATAAGTATATGAGTTGTATAAATGACTAGAGATGATCTAGAGAATTGACGTGCGACCAAGTGTTGGGGTTGGAGAACGTCGATGGGTTCGGTGTTTAAGCCGAGTGAATATCTTGTTAGTGTGCTCGATCGAGTGATTTCGCACTTGAACCTTCGGAAGAAGGTGTGTGCGAGCGCGTTGGTGAGAGTTGTCACGTGAGGAGTATCGGGTCGATGACGTTAGCATTGCGACACTTGGATCTGGGCCGGTGTCATACCGTGCTGGGGTTGCAGTAACCTTGCGAGCGACGAAGCCTCGAGTTAGTCAGGTCAGTGGATCTACCGACGTCGTACCGTGTTGGGGTTGTGGTAACCTTTCGAGCGACGGAGTGTCGAGTTAGTCAGATCAGTGGATCTACCAGCGTCTTACCGTGTTGGGGTTGTGGTAACCTTTCGAGCGACGAAGCTGAATTGTACTGATAGCTGGGGTACGTTGTGACCTTGCGAGATTTTCAGTGTGATGTGGTCCTTTGGACTTTGCGAGCGTATGCCCGAGCTAGAGTCGTGTGGACTCTGTCTGTTATGATCCAATGTGGTACTAGTCTTAGACTTTGGATACTCAGTCGGGTTGGGTAGAGTTATTTGTATATCTTTAGTTTAGACTTTGGATATATCATTATTTTATGACATTCAGTTCGAGCGGGAGAATACGTGGCACAGAGTACGTACACGTATTGATCTCACTGAGTGCGTATTTCGTACTCACCCAATTTGTGGGCTGTCGTGGATGGACAGGGTATGGCAAAGAAAAAGAGTAACGAGGTTGAGCAGCAACATGAAAGTTCACAGCGGACTGATGGGAGAGGCGTGAACGAGGTCCCGATGAGTTTTATTTTGCATTTCGTATTTATTTCATTCATTTATCGTGACTATGATATTTACGTATTTGTTTTGCTATTTGGTCCAGACCATTCTTATTTCGGAATAAATCATTTATTTTATTTTATAAATGCGTTTGAACGACGATGCGTGTAGCCACCTCTTGGAGGTGATGGTGGACCCTCCTAGTCCCGAGGTAGTTCGGGGATAGGGGTGTTACAACGCCGATTCCAACCGCCATCTCATATGTTTTGGAGCAGTTCATGGACACTTTTCAATCTCCTACTGGGTTAACACAACTCTGTGGTAATAAACGTGTTGTTAATGTTTGAAATATGACTTAATTAGGAAGGTTGTTGTGTGTTTTGTTTCAGGTTGTTGAGAGAATTGAGGAATGGACTTAATCAAAAGGTTGTTGAGAGTCTTGGGGAGAGGACTTGATCAAATGTTGCTGAGAGTTTAATGGAAATGTTGTTGAGCGCTTAATGGATTTGACTTGGCATGAAACAACTTGGTGAGCTGAAATTTCGGATAAGATGTATCTGGAATTTCGGCAAGCGCAGTTGAAAACGGTCTCTATAAAAAGAGGATGGTAGAAGCTTGGAAAGGAAACTAAGCATTGAGTAAATTTTGAGATATACTCTTAGGGACAAAAAAATATCCTTGGAGAGTTGCTTGAGTGTGTGGCGGGGATTGCTAGTTGGTAGAGCGTGTGTTTTTTAACTTAGATTTTGTACTCATGGTCTAACTCAGGGGGAGTTATCTGTGGAAGTCTTAAGTACATTGTAATGAGAAAACAAGTATACTTGGAGATTGATGCGTGAATAAAAAGCAATATTTCGGTGAAACACGATTTCTTAAATTTATTTCCGCTATATGTGTTGTCTTTAACATTTTCATTTGGTATCAGATCTGGTCACTGAAGCTAGATATACTATCTATTGTTTGGTGTGAGATCCTAAAAGACAACATGAAAATTCCAAGAGATATGTATTTTTATGGAAGGTCGATTATGCTCAATGAATCCAATTATGGATATTGGAAAGTGAAAATGCGTGCAAATATCAGAGAGATTGACGAGGATGCATGGAATACTGTGAAGAATGGATGGAGTCCACCAATGGTGATCGATGAACATGGAAATTCAAAGAAGAAACCATCATATCAATGGACGCCCAGCGAGAAAAGAAATTCAACTTACATTGCTAAAGCACTTGGAGCAATTTTGGCATCCATTGACATCAACGAATTCAAACAAATTCAAGGATGTGAATCTGCAAAAGAAGCATGGGACACACTGGAGACCATTCATGAAGGTACCTCAAATGTTAAAAGAACTCGTCTTGATATCTTAGAACAACAATTTGAAAAATTAGAGATGAGTGAACACGAAAGTGTGAAAGAATTCAGTGGGAAGATGAATGCACTTGCAAATGAGGCAAGTGTACTTGGTCAGGCATACAAAGATAAAAAGCTGGTAAAAAAGCTTTTAAGGTGTTTACCAAAAAAGTTTCATGATCAGAAGGCCGCAATGAATATGTCATTAATGATACAACAAGTTTCAAGAAAATTGTTGGAATTCTTGTTGCATATGAATTGGAGCTTGAACTTGAACAAGATTCTACCAACAAGGATATGGACAAAGGAATTATTGTCCAAGCAACAGAAGAAAGTTCGAGGATGAATAATTTGGAAGAAAATGTGATATTGTTAGCCAAGAAATTTGAAAAATTCATGAAGAAGCAAATTGGAATGAAACATTCAAATATTGAAGAGAAAGTGTCGAGAAAAGAAGGAAAATCAGGGATACAATGTCATGAATGCAAGGGATTTGGACATATCAAATCTGAGTGTCCAAGCATTCTAAAAAGAGAAAGTATGTTGTAGAATTTATGTGAAATCCAATGTTACAATTGTAAAGGATTTGGACACACTAGAAATGAATGTGAAGATTAAAGTTCAAAATTTGAAGAAAGTAGTGAAGAAGAAAATGCAAATTTTGTGGCATTCACTGGAATAATTGATGAAGACAAAAACAAGATTAAAGAAGAAGACGATAGCGATGATGATGATGATGTAAATGTGGAAACCATTTACAACGAATGACTGAAAATGAGCAAGCTGAACATTCAACTCATCAAGACAAATGAAAAACTAGAAGCTCAAATTCAAAAAATGAAACGGGAAGTAGCGTTGAAGGAAGATGAAGTGTGTTTTGTCAAAAGTCAACTTGAGGAAACAAATAAGCAATTGAAAATGCTTTCAAATGGTACTAACATCTACTCTCCTTAGGAGAACGAAAAGGGGATAACCATATAATTGGTTATACGGGAAATAAAGGAACAACTAAGAGCAAATTTGTTTCTGGAGGCAAATTGGTAGAGTCTTCTTCAACGACACAAGAAAAACAGAAACAGAGTTATTCATCCAAAAAGAATACAAATCACAGAATTTTTGACTCAAATATCAGACATTATGAATATAACTCTGGATATTATGGGCATCATAATCATCATGGATATAACTATGGAGGACAAGCTCACTTTCAGTATCAAGAGAAAAATAAAGTGAGGTGCTATTTCTACGGAATAAGAGGACACAAACAGATCACATGTAACAAAAAATTCAGGTTTGATTCAGGTAAGTATGTTCTTCCCAAAATAAACAGATTTGGATAAGAAAGTGATCTTCAATGCAAAGTTTCTTATCCAACTCAAAATGATAAATCACACACTTGGTACTTTGATAGTGGATGTTCTAAACACATGACAGGGAATAAAGAACTTCTATCAAATTTTAGTGAAAGAGTGAATGCTGGAAGTGTTAAATTTGGTGATGGAAACAAATGGAAAATCAATAGGTAAGGAGATCTACAAATTCCCGGACAACCCATGTTAAACAACATTCATTATGTGAAGGGCTTGACTGCTAATTTGATTAGAATTAGTCAATTGAGTGACAGTGGTTACAAAGTACAATTTAAACAAAATGAATATTATATCATGAATTCCAATGGAAAGTGCATTCTTTCAGGTATGCGATCATCAAAAAATTGCTATGTTTGGAGAGATTGAACAAAGGAGTTTGAAAGTGACGAAAGATTATCAAATCTTGGTAAAATTTGCATATTCGAATTAGTTTGAGGTATTCCTAAACTAAGTCTTGATAATCTTGATATGTGTCAATCGATCGTCAACTAAATGACATCTTCATAAAAATCCCTCGATTTGGATCATAATGCATGTTTTAGAATAATCATTTAGAGTTTGTGAACCCTAGACAATTATTTTTATTAATCCTTACTCTTTAAATTGACTTGAGATAAAATTAGGACTATGTATGTAAGAAAGTGAGAATGATTTTTGGAGCTGATGATCTGTTTATTTTTACTTGGTTTATCAATGTCACTTAAGCTTTACTGAAGTACACATATGCTAGCAAACTTATCATTTCTTTGAGATTCAATGTTTGACGTATATAAAAAAGGTTTGGTTCTCTTAATCCTCTAATGACTCGATGGTTCATAAAAGGATTATATTTCTAAAAAGAGTTTGTTATGAGTATCTTGCTCGGGTCTAAGTTGAGAGACATTCAAATTCAGTTCTGTAACATCCTAAGGCACAAAGCTAAATCATGCTTAAATACTCCGTTGTGATTCAAATGGAACATAAGAGTATACCTACAAAAAGGTAGCCTAGGAATGTGTTACCCGAAGAAAAGTTTGTCTAAACCACGTCCTAGAAGCAGAAAACAGAGAAAAGAAAAGGAAAAGATAAAAAAAAGAAAAGGAAGAGAGAAGAAAAAAATGATAAAAAGTTAGCTCATAAGTGTACTAAACATTGATGAGTGTGTCCGGTGATAGATTAAGTACACTTAAACGGAAATGATAACTCTAAAACTTATTCTCGTGTCTCTTATGTACTTGCCCTTGATTTTATTAAATGTGGTTTAAAAAGAACGGATTGTTGAACATTTTTTTAGGGACCAAAGAAATAAAAATGAGGGAAATATATGGAATAACATCAAGTTATAGAACCTTGTGCAAGAAAAATAATTGATCGATATTTAAATTGGTTCATTTTGTATGTGTGACTAATCTTTATTGATTTTGAATATCTGATCACACAAACAGGTGGAGAAAATGGAGGTTCTAGCTTTTGGATATATGGTGATCAAAGCATGACGAAATGAATGAATCAACAACCTATGATGATTGTGCTTAACTATGAATATTTTTGACGAATGTTTTTGTGCACAAGTTTGAGTTTGGATGATCAGAAATTCAAAGGGGGGAGATTGTTAATGTTTGAAATATCACTTAATTAGGGAGGTTGTTGTGTGTTTTGTTTCAGGTTGTTGAGAGACTTGAGGAATGGACTTAATCAAAGGTTGTTGAGAGTCTTGGGGAGAGGACTTGATCAAATGTTGCTGAGAGTTTAATGGAAATGTTGTTGAGCGCTTAATGGATTTGACTTGGCATGAAACAACTTGGTGACCTGAAATTTCGGATAAGATGTATCTGGAATGTCGACAAGTGCAGTTGAAAACGGAATCTATAAAAAGAGGATGGTGGAAGCTTGGAAGGGACAAAAAAAGATCCTTGGAGAGTTGCTTGAGTGTGTGGCGGGGATTGCTAGCACTTGTAGAGCGTGTGTTTTTAACTTAGGTTTTTGTATTCATGGTCTAACATAGGGGGAGTTATCTGTGGAAGTCTTGAGTACATTTTCATGAGAAAAAAGTGTACTTGGAGATTGATGCATGAATAAAAAGTAATAGTTCGGTGAAACACAATTTTTTATTTTTATTTCCGCTATATGTGTTGTCTTTAACATTTTCACGTACCATCATTCTCAAGGCTGAGGCGAATTATATCAACGTTCGTCCTTATCATTATCATGCTCACAAGGAAAAAATTGAGAAGTTGGTGCATGACATCTTACAAGCGGGGATCATACAACCAAGTAAAGGTCCTTTCTCTAGTCCCGTGATTTTGATAAAATAAAGAAGTTAGTTGGCATGTTTGTAAGGACTATCGGGCATTTAACCGTACTACCATTCTAGATAAATTTTTTGTTTCTATGATTGGTGAGTTATTTGATGAATTTCATGGGGCTATTATATTTTCTAGATTATATTTACGTTCGAGTTATCACTAAATTTGCATGCAAGAGGAAGATGTTAAGAAAATGGTTTTTAGAACACATGATGAGCATTATGAACTTCTAATTATGCTTTTTTGATGTATGAATACTCCCGAGTCCCGTCACTTTTCAATCTCTCCTGAACGACATCTTTCGACCATTCTTATGTCGTTATCCTTTGACGACATTCAAATTACAGCAACATATTGGATGTGTATTTGTCACATCTTACTCTTGTTTTGGAGCAATTAAGTAAATATTACTTGTTTGCTAACGCTAAGAATTATTCTTTTGGATAGCCTCATATTGAGTATTTGGGCCAAATTATTTCACAAGAGGGTGTAGCCACATGCATAAAGAAGATTGAAGCGATCACAAAGTGGTCGAGCCCCAAAAATTTAAAAGAACCTCGTGGGTTCTTGGGCCTTACGGAACATTATCGATAGGTCATGAAAGGGTATGGATCGATTATCAAACCATTAACGGAACTTCTTAAACATGACTCATTCTTGTTGACCGAAGAAGTAGAAGGAGCTTTTCAATTACTTAAGCAAGTTATTGTTACAGCACCGTTACTTGGACTTCCAAACTTTGAGGAAACATTTTTCGTTAAACGTATGCATCAAGATCAGGACTTGGGATGATTAATGCAACAAAAACAACCTCTAGCTTATTATAGGAAGAGCATATCGCCTTCGGATCATTTGAACCCGGTTTACGAGAGAGTTGATGGAGATCGTTTGTTCGATTCTTAAATGGCGACATTAATTAATGGACAAAAAATTTTTGGTATACACGGATCAAAAAATCTTAAAATTTATGTTGGAACAACGGGATGTCAATATGGAATATAAAAAGAGGTTGACAAAGCTTTTACGGTTTGATTTTGGTATCATCTACAAATCGGGACCGAAAAATAGAGTTGTGGATGGTCTCTTGTGTGTTCCTTCATCACCATGGAAATTTTCATTATCGATGGCTGTCGTAATGCCCAATACAATGGATGTGGATGCCTTAACAATGAAACTAAGAATGATGCGTTTTGGGACCAATAAAACTATAACTTGAACAAAACTGCAGCTCCGTTGGGTTATCTTATCCAAAACCCCCTTTTCTACAATGAAAGGTTGGTGATTCCCAAAAGTTAAATTTGAATACACTAATACTTCATGAATTTCATGATAGGACATGCATAGATTTTGAAGACGTTAAAGCGGATTCAAACGGTTTTTTTTTTTTTGCATGGCATGTGCACGTATATTCAAAGGTAATTGTTAATGTGTTATTTTTCAAAAACAAAAATATTCTACTCTCTCAACCAAGAGTTACTACAACCTTTACCAATTCCTTTGAAAATATGGAACGATGTTTCGATGGATTTTATGTAGGACTTACCTAAGTATTTGGGTGTTAACGTCATCTTGGTTGTCGTAGATCGACTTAGTAAATATGCTCAGTTCATTAAATTTACCCATCCCTTTATATCGTTGGACGTGGCTAAGTGTTTTATTACAAAGATAGTTTACTTTTATGATTGCCCAAAATCAATTGTATCTGACCGCAATAAGATTTTATGAGCCAATTTTGGAAAGAGTTATTTCACTTTTCGGGAACTCAAATGAAGTCCAGCACGACTTTCCACCCTCAAACGAATGGCCAAACCGAGGTGTTCAATAGATGATTGAAAACTTACTTGAGATGCTATGAAAATGCTATTCCTCGAGAGGGGATAAATTTTTTATTTGGGAGGAATTATCTTATAATACTTAGTTTCACTCTTCACTTGATACTACTCCATTTAGCGTGGTATATGGTCGAGATCATTTTATGTTATTCATACTTGAAGAAGGTTCAACAACAAATTATGAAATGGAAGTAGGGCTTAAAAAAAGGATGTGTTGATACAAAAGTTTTAGAGCAACTTGTTACGAGCTCAACAATGATAAATACAACAAATCATTCACAAAAGAATATTTCGTCTGTCGTAGGGAACTTGGTCTTTTTGAAATTACGCCCATATTGCCAACAATCGGTCGTCCCTTTCAAAAATTGACGGCTCGATTCTATGGTCCTTTTCGTGTGGCGACTCACCTGGGAAAAATAGCATATTGTCTTGAATTGCCGCTACACTCCAAGATACATCTTGTCTTTCATGTCTCTCAACTTAAGTTCGTTGTAATAACTTCAGTCCAACACAGATTCCGAAACAAGTGCAATCTGACCTACACATGATTGTGCAACCAAAAAAAAGTTTATTGGATGATATATACTCGAAGATTGGCGACCTTGAGGTACTTATACAATGATTTTCCTTAACATTCCATGATGCATCGGGGAAGAATGCACAGGTTTTGGCACGCAATTTGTCAGCATTCAAGTTTGAGGACAAGCTACGACTTTATCAGGGAGGTATTGATACGCCTTTTAAAATCTATACAAGGAAGAAATACAAGATTAAATAAGCCAAACCAGAAAGGACATTCAAGTTCAAGATATCTAAGACAAGTAAGATGGAGCTGTAGGAAGATGAAGATGGCGTAAAGCAGAATTACATATAATTTATTGAACATTAATATATTATGTTTGTTGTGTTGGTCGTGTGTTTTGCTGCAGGTTGTAGGAACTTTAGTTGAGTTATGTGTGGGTTGTAGGAATTATAGTTCAATTATTTTTTGGTTTATATTTGGTTATCTAACTATTGTTATAATTTAACAAAAGTAATAAAGGAACGTGCGTGTGAGGGGTTAGTCGGTCTATCGATCATTTTGTGGGGATTTTGTAAGAGTAAGAGCTGAACATGTATTGTAAAAGTTTTGCCTATTCCATAAGGGTTTCTTGTGTTAAGGTAAGGCCAATCCGATTAATTTAATCCTCCCTAAGGAAGACCCTTTTTCTTTGCTTGCCAGAAAATGTTGTCATGAACCTGCACAACACCAAAACGGAGAGCTACGTCGTCTTGAACTTCTCTGCAAGTTTTCCAACTCCAGCCCTACATTCTGCCACCCCTTGCTTCACACCCTCCTTCATCTTTGAACTCAATTGTGACGCGCCTTGCTGAGCTTCTTCCACTGTCTCCTTAGCCTTCTGAATCATGCCACTTCTGATCCCTCGAGCCGTGCGACCCGTTTGATCCTTCAGTTCCTCCGTCTTTAAGCATGTTTTCAGTCTCAGTTCTTCGACTTTGTTCGCCATTCCGCATATACATTCTTGTGTCTGTTTCTTCAGGTCTTCTGTCTTTAAGCACGTTTTCGATCCCAATTCATTGGCTTTGTTCCCAATTTCACGCATAAATTCTCTAAGGGCTGATATCAGAAGGCATATCTTCTGTATGAATTGGTATATCACCTCTCTGGACTTTTCTCTTACATCAACCGCCATTAGCTTGAGCTTACTAATCAGATCTCCAGCTCGGTTCGTGGTTCCTTCAACAGAGAATCGCTCTCCCACTTTCACCCATGTAGACTCAGTTGTGGTCTGTTCATAGAGATCACTGTCGACTACTACTCTGATGCCGTGCTTTTCCCAATGTTCTCTTGCCTCTTCTAAGACTTTTGCTTGTTCTCTTGCTCTTCTAGCTTCATCCTCTGCCCAATCCCTGAAAAGCATGGCAGACATTGAGCTCGTAGTTCAGACTCATAACCACACTGATGCAAACACAACCGGCAATGCTATAATAAATCCATGTATAATATAAAGAAATAACCAGAGAAGTACACCATTCTTAGATGTCGATGTTCACATCCTTTTGAGAAAATCTGTTTGATCCATTACTTATGGTGCCAATCGATCAAGAAAATTCTCATGTGTACAACAAAACTCTTAAGTTGATGATTTTCCACTAGAAAATGTCGGGTATCGTGTTACTATGATAAGCTTCATTCTTAATTGGAGGTTGTATCATGCTACTATGGTAACCACATTGAAGAATCGATTTAAGTCAACTGTTTCCTGTTACCTGGCTATACACAAAGCATTTCTTTCGACCTCGAGCTCATTTTGCAGCCTGAGAATCTCTTGGCTCTCGTCCTCTAATTGCTTTTGTAGTCCATCAAGCCTCTCTTTCTCGTACGATATCTCTGACTTGTTGCTCATAAGACCCTGAAATTGCTCCTCGAGCTCATTTCGTTGCTTCGATAGAGCCTCCATTTCTGTTTCGATTGCCATGCGTTCTTCCTCCAATGCAAGGGTTGCCTCTTGCTTTTGAGTTCTTAGTTTCTCCACCTCCAGCTTGGTTTCTTCAGCCATTTTCTCCACAGCCTCAACTTTTCCCTTTTCTATTAAAAGCTCTTTCTCAAAGCTAGCATTGATATCCTTCTCAACTTGAGCCACTAAGACATTATGAGCAGAAACCACATTTTCAGCCATAGACTCTGCTTCAATACGAGCAAGTTCCTCACTGACTACATCGAAAGCTTCACCCGTTGCAAGAGCCACAGCAGCTTGGGCTTTTGTTACTGCTTTACACGGCTGAAATAATCTTGTACGCCCTATTACAGATACATGACTTATATAATTGAACTTAACTTGGAGCATCAAAGATTTTTGTCACTTGAGAAATAAGTAATTTACCAAAAGCAAGTGCTGTTATTCCATGTTCTCCAGCAGATAAGTCAGTTATAAGGGCAGGCCACGCTTGTGGGTCTATTTTATCAATGTCTAGGAAACCAGAAACTTGATACAACTTCTGAAAGGCAAAGTCAATTGTAAGATTACAGAGCTCTATGAATTACATGAAGTGCAAGCCAAAAAAAATAGAAGAAGAAGAAGAAGCAAACAACCTTGCTGTCACCTATTGGGAGATGTCGTTTTTCCAAAGCCATCTTCCAACTCAAGAGATCCTGGCGCGAAAGAAGGCTGCAGAACAAAGTGCTTGTGAAAAGTGGAGTGCATATTGAATAGGAAACCTGTAGCAGTACATGGCTCAAACATTTGAAGAAAAATCAATGGGACATCTACCTTTCAGGGAAGAAAGAAAACTGGCCGCTATTGGGGTTTGACAGCTTGCTTGAGATAAGTCCTGCCTCTGCCAAACCTATACTATCCAATAAGAACGAAGAAATGACATGAAATAAGATCTCACTAATCCAGCAAATCTGCTGGTGATTTATAATCTGAAAGCCTTAAGTCTAATGATCACCTTGAATGAATGGAAAATCAGGATCCTCAGGTGCAATATCATCAAATGCGAGTTCCGTAAAATCCTCTATGTACATGGCAGGATACACTTTGGAGGCTGTATTCCTGCAATAAATCAAGGTATTTTTATACGGTGGTTAAGCTTCTAGACAAGTTCTTATTATGAGTCTGATTCCAGCCAATTTAATAGAGGAAAAAATGGATATAGTACCTCGATAGAGCATTGCTTGCAGAAACCAACCAACGAGCAAACTCACGGCGTGTGCATAAATCGTATGGCAGAGCATCAGATTCAATAACCTGAATGGTAAATAAATCTCTAAATATGCAACAAAAACCAAAGCACCCAGCTCTCGTCACCCGACAAATCCCTATGTTCCAAAAACAATTTGAGAGTTCAAACAGTACCTTCAAAGCTTGTAAAGCTGCAAAGATTTGAGCTTGAACTGGATCGACAACAGTGGGAGAAAGAAGCTTTACAGGATTAGTTTGTGGAGCCGTGGAAGGAGCTGGTATTCCCTTAAAAATGAGTGAACTCTGCCCTCTGTCTGCAATACAAGAGGCATGTTTATTATGAGTTTATCTACTCCATGCAAATCCATAGATGACATATATATCACCTGTGCCGTCCGACGCTGTGTTCACATCACGGTTTTCTTTGTTTGAAGATGTGGCTTTAGTCTCCACACCTTTGTCATCTGAATAAAAACTGGAAAATCTAAACTAGCGCCCAGTACAGGAAAACTTGTTAAACATGCAAGCAAATCATATTGCAAGAAAACTAAGGCATAATATGAATACCCAGGAAGAATATACACTTTCTTCTATATCTGGACTTTCGGATTTTATGCAGGAAGTCAACATTTAAACTTCCCTATCAGCCTAAGAGATAAGATGCATTTATCTAGGTTTTCATCACCATTAGTTGGCTTCAGTATCTATTTCAGATATGTTAAATATCAACAAGAGCAAAAAATTCTATACCGCTATGGCTTTCCGGGGTGTCTTGAAGCCTTGAACTGTATCCCTCGCATCCATCTGTTCTGAACTGATCACTTGAAGCTCCCCCAACAGGGAACGACAGAACTTCCTGCTCAGCAACCATGGATACAAATACTTCTTTTGGTCCTACGTTAATTAAAAGCTAGTTCTTCATATGTCATAAACCATTCAACAGAATATTTTTCCAGCTTATCTCAACAAAAACATCTGTAAAGTTCAAGTTGCACCCAAGGTAATCGTTCTGATTCTCAAATTCATTCATCTCCACAAAATTACATACTTGGAACATTCCCTTTGAGGGATAAGGCAGCAACAGTTAGTCCAGCAGCAAGGACCATACCAGCCGCTCCAGCTACAAGGGTACCTGAAAGCAAACTACTTTCAAAAAGTCATCAGGCCAAACCAGGTGTAAGCTATCCGGACATGGGGAGTTTTCCCATAAATAGAAAGCAAATGTGCTAAGTTATCATCTGTCGCTAAGCATCCAAGCGTGTGTTTTTTGCTATCGTCATGTACAAGCAATTCTCCAGTTTACTTCGACAATAACAGCTTTTTCGGTATCGGATATAAAAACATGGAATTTGCATAAAATCGTACTCGCGATGTCAATCCAAATGGATAATTAAGTAGTGTTGAGAAAAATGTTGCAAATATATGCCAGATTCAAACTACGTACCCACTAAATTAGCCGCTAACAAAACCCTAGTGTCGCCAAATTTCATACTTCAACTTGAATTCTGAGAAATTAAGCAACTTAGGATTACAGTCCGTACCTTTCAACCAATTCCCGCCGCGGGAATCGGCAGACTTCTCCTCGTCATCCGAATTCGACCACCCGTTAAAATGATCCGACACGTTCCACCCGCCTAAATCACGACGAGATTCTGCATTCTGCGCAACGCAAAACATTCGAACATGTCGATTGAGCTTCATCGCCATATTTTCCCGAATCGGAACCCTAAAATTCCCGTAGTTTAGGGCCAATCTAAGCTGAAGAGAGCTCGGCATCCATGTGGTCCCCGTCATGGACGCCATGGGCAAAGGGTTTGGAAAGATACGACTGATTTGTTTTTCGAAGAAACGATAACTCTATCCGTTGCTTGACAAGACGACGGAATGTTCCACTTTGATTTTAACCATTTTATTTGGTTTTCTATATTGACCCCGTAATTATTCATTTTCTAAACATTAACCAATATATATATATATATTATTCTGATGACGAGTCCGTACCTTTCAACCAATTCCCGCCGCGGGAATCGGCATATATTTATTAGTGAGCTGTATAATCCAGACTAAGGTTTATACAGCTCACTGATGCTAGTTTCATATTTATTATTCGATCACTCTGTATATCTTAATAATACTAGCACAGAACGCACGCTTTGCGCGGGGTAAACGAAATATGCGGTATTTATTACTTTGATTTATTAAATACTATGTAGTAAAAGATGTTGAAAGGAACGTAATTTTGTGAATGTAAATGCACGATGTTTTTTTACATTGACAAAAATTTCTTTGTATACAACTCTAGAATGCGTTGTACGACCTACTTCTAATAAGAGTGATGCAATATCACTTGAAGCAGCGTTTAAAACAATTTGCTTCCAATATTTTATCGCTGCAGATTATGTGTGAATTCCTCCAAAGGCTATTTAAAAAACAAAATATTTTGTAAATATAATTTTACAATACTTTAAACATTTGTTGTTTTTGTTGTACATTGACCAACATCATCTAACATAAATAATTTCGGGCTTTCTTTAATTTTTTGCCTTGAAACAATAATATACAGTTGCTCGTGACTAAATAATAGTTTTGGTATATATATACACTACTAGAAAATTTAATTTTAAGGACCGAAAAATCGGTTCCTAATCCGTCCCTAAACCTGTTTAGAGATGGATTAGGAACGACCTGGAGTAGTATCCAATCGCGCGACTCCAAATTCTTTCCAGTCCCCAATCCGTTCCTAATTAGGGACGGAAATTTCTGTCCCCAATCCGTCCCCAATTAGGGACGGAAAATGTAGTCCCCAAACAGTCCCCGGGATTGGGGACGGTTGTTTTCGGTGTCTAACGTTTGGAAACGGACCTCACAATCCGTCTCCAAAATTGGAGACGGCACTGCTCCGTTTCCAATTTTGGAGACGGCACTATTCCGTTTCCAATTTTGGAGACGGCACTATTCCGTCTCCAATTTTGGAGACGACACTATTTCGTCTCCAATATTTTTTTTAAATAAAAAAATTAAAATTTTAAAAAGTTCGTTTGCATTAAAAGATACATATAACCAACGTTCATAAACTAAGACGTTCCGATTACATATTAGTACATAAAACATTACAAACCATACATATAACCAACGTTCCGATTACATATAATCCTAAGCTGTTCCAATTAGTCGTGGTCGGAATCACTGTTCTGAACTGCATCCCAATCGATGTTAGGCATTTGCGCTTTCATCATGCGCAGAAGCTTTTCCATTCGCCTATCTGATCGTTCGGCATGCTTTCTTGATAGTTCAGCCTCCTTTAGAGCTTGTTCAACGCGCCTATCGGATTCTTGGAACCTTTCGTCCATTTGATGTCGGAGCTCGTAAT
>CM071869.1:9747498-9795503 GCA_036759665.1 Gynandropsis gynandra
AACAGGGCAAGAAAGGACTGGAAAAACATCTAGGAAGGCTCAGGAAGCATCGGAGAAGAAGAGGAGCACCAATTAATCGTCGGTGACGAACTTCGCATCGGACGGCTAAGGCGAGAAAATGGAGGAAATGTGGAGAGAGTCACACAATCGGACGGTGGAGAGTAACGGGTCGGATTTATGACCCACGAATGACCCGAGTGATCTGAGCCGTGCAACTCACTGGACGCCTATCTGGACGGCTGCGAAGGCGACACCTCACCCGAAAGAACTGTTCACGGGAAGTTAGGTCAATTATGTTTTACTCAAACTGAACTATATTACACAGTCAATTCCTCTCTCATCTTATAACATTCATCCGATTCCCCCTTTATTATATCAATTCAGCTAATTCCCCTCCGTAATATAAACAGTATATTGGTGTTATCCGATTTTGATCCAATTTTAACCCGATTTTGACCCAAAACAAATACTCAATTTTGACACGTATTATAACGATTTTTAATCCGATTTCGACAATTTTTAAACCCAATTTAACTCAATTTTAATCCGATTTTACCCAATTTTAACCCAATTTCACCCAAATTAATCCGATTTCATCAAATTTAATCCGATTTCCACCTAAATTTAACACGATTTTATCTAATTTTAATCTAATTTCACTCAAATTAACCCGATTATCGTCCAATTTAACCGATTTATTCACTTTTAACCCGATTTACTCTTTTTAATCGATTTAACTCGATTTTCGATTCACCTCAATTTCGTTCAAAATAATATAATTTCAACCCGATTTCACCCAATTTAATATAATTCCAACCCAATTTCACCCAAGTTTACTAGTTTTCACCGAATTTCAACCCGATTTAACCGATTCACTCACTTTAAACTTGATTAAACCGATTTACTCACTTTTAACCCGATTTACTCTTTTTTAATCAATTTGATTCGATTTTCGATTCACCTCAATTTCATCCAAAGTAATATAATTTCACTCCGATTTTACCCAATTTAATATAATTCCAACCCGATTTAACCCAAATTTTACTAGTTTTCACTAAAAACGAGCCGAGCTGAGCCAGCTCGTTTTTTGGCGAGCTGAAGGCGAGCTGAGCCGAGCTGAGCCGAGCCAGCTCATTTTACACCCCTAATTTAACCCAATTTTTTATTTACCTCAATTTTATCCAAGTTTAAAGTGAATAAATCGGGTTAAAAGTGAGTGAATCGGTTAAATCGGGTTGAAATTCGGTGAAAACTAGTAAAATTTGGGTGAAATTGGGTTGGAATTATATTAAATTGGGTGAAATCGGGTTGGAATTATATTACTTTGGATGAAATTGAGGTTAATCGAAAATCGAGTCAAATCGATTAAAAAAGAGTAAATCGGGTTAAAAGTGAGTAAATCGGTTAAATTGGGCGATAATTGGAGGGTGAAATTGGGTTAAAATTAGATAAAATCGGATTAAATTTGGGTGGAAATCGGATTTAATTTGATGAAATCGGGTTAATTTGAGTGAAATTGGGTTAGAATTGGGTAAAATCGAGTTAAAATTGAGTGAAATTGGGTTAGAAAATTGTCAAAATCGGGTTAAAAATCGATTATAATACGGGTCAAAATTGGGATATTTGATTTGGGTCAAAATTGGGTCAAATCGGGTCAAAACCGGATCGGTTAACACCAATATACTGTTTATATAACGGAGGGGAGAATTGGCCGAATTGATATAATTGAAGGGGGAATCGGATGAATTTTGTAAGATGAGGGGGAAATTGGTTATGTCGGATAGTTCAGGGGAGAATTTGAATAAATCATGATAGCTGAGGGGGGAATTGACCTTTTTCTCTATATGGTATGATAACGAACTTGACATCCCAAATCCTTCTTTGCATGATTTTCTATAATACAGACAAAAATATGTTCATAAATTAACTCTATTACATACCAACAAAAAATAATATTTTTTTATAAAATTAAAAGTCGGAAACAATACAAGATAAACAAAACATATTACACTGATTAACAACAAATAATAGATAACAAAATGAGACTCATATATTAGAGAATCTAAAGAGGTCGTGCAATGAGAGGCAAACCGTAACCGGGTCGAAGAGAGAGCATATACGTCGGTACATGTCGATAACCAGGCGAAACTGAGAATTCAAACCGGGACAAAACCAAAATCAAGACAACCTTGTACTCCATGGCGGTCAAGTTCCGACCAATGCACATTCTCCCTCCAAATCCGAACGGCAAAAACCCCATTTTGTGATTACAACCACCGTGCAAATCATCGGCGAATCTCTCCGGCTTAAACTCGTATACATCGTCCCCCCATAATTCGGGGTCGTGGTGCATCGCCACCAAATCGATCCATATATTTGTTCCACTGGGGATGATATGTCCGTTACCTACTTCTATATCCCTCCGAACTTGTCTTTGTGCATTTGGCGCTGGTGAATATAGTCGAAGAATTTCGTTCATCACCCAATTCATCTGTAAAATTATTTTATTTTCAAATGATAAATATAAAAATATTAAATATGATTATATAAACGTGACAAAAAAATCAAAAGATTCGTGTAGATTTTGCATTGAAACAACATAATATTTGTCTTTGTCATATTTTTTATCATTATTAAATAAATGTCTTAGAATTTATTAAAAAATGGTTCATATGGATTTTCACAATAAGAGCAAGAAGTGTTTTGTTTTAAGAGAACATGCAAAAGGACAACGATTTGCACGTGACTTCAGGTGTTGGGAATAGATGGGGTTCTGCCACGTGTCGTAACAGATACATCGGTTTTTTCAGTGATCTATATGGCAACTTCGCTTATATCTTTATGATATAAATATAATTCATATGATACTCATTGTTTTAGGTTTGACCTTTGACCTATATCAGTTCGCATCTATGGTTTCTAAAACTATTTTTGTTACGTCCGACGCTGACTTCATATCAAGGGTTTCAAAATACTAAAGAATTATGTTCGGATCTATACATTTATCTGATAATTTTAGAGAAGATTTATATATTTCGTATATGTTATAACCTATTATGCCATTTTGTAATTTGAATTTCTTAGTTTAAAATGCAAATGGTTTTAACAATTTTTTTTCCAAGATCTATCGAGATCTCTAGTAGTAGTCCTACGTGAGCTAGTAAAATCATGTTTAAATTTTCAACAAAAGAAAAATGATTCTATCAAAAGTTAGGAGCGATGACTTGAGCAATATGGTAAGAAAAACCTTATCCACATGCATCTTTAGCGTGCAAAAAACAATATATATATATACATGAGTGTTAAATCATATATAGATATAATTGTGTAGAATGTCGTGCACATGTACATACCTTCTTTAGTCCGGCAAGCTTGCTGTAATCAATCTGCAACTTTTTCAGCATATAACCTATTATGCCATTTTGTAATTTGAATTTCTTAGTTTAAAATGCAAATGGTTTTAACAATTTTTTTTCCAAGATCTATCGAGATCTCTAGTAGTAGTCCTACGTGAGCTAGTAAAATCATGTTTAAATTTTCAACAAAAGAAAAATGATTCTATCAAAAGTTAGGAGCGATGACTTGAGCAATATGGTAAGAAAAACCTTATCCACATGCATCTTTAGCGTGCAAAAAACAATATATATATATACATGAGTGTTAAATCATATATAGATATAATTGTGTAGAATGTCGTGCACATGTACATACCTTCTTTAGTCCGGCAAGCTTGCTGTAATCAATCTCGGAATCTCCGACGATCTGTCGGATCTCTTCCCTGAGCTTCTCCTGCCACTCCGGGTGAATAGCAAGAAGCATAAGCGTCCACGTCAGAGCCAAAGCCGTCGTCTCGTGCCCCCCGAAGAAGAAAGTTTTACACTCATCGACAAGCTCTTTTGCCGTCAACTTTCTACCTTCCTTCTCCTTGTCTGCCTTCAACAGCAACCCTAAAAGATCACGGTGGTCTCCGTTGCTTTCACCTCTTTGGATCAATACTCTCCGTTCATTTATGATCGATAAAAGTAGACCATCTATCTCATTACCGAGTTGTTTGGCCTTTAGGGTTTGTTTGAAGCTTAGAATGTTGCTGAATGGCACACCCACGAAGCGGTTCGACTTGAAGAGTGTGTATTGCATGACTCTTAGATTCTCGAGAACTCTACGTCCATTTTTCCCGGTGACTCCGAAGCTTGTTTTGGCGATAATCTCTCCGGCTAAAGTTATGATTTCACTCTCCATGTCAAATTTAGATTTTCCGGAATTGATTTGTACGGTCCATCGGTCTAACATGTTGGTCGTCGACTCCACCATCATAGTTGTCATTGCCTATCAATATAGACGAATATATAAAGTTAGAATGAAAATTAGAAAAAAAAAAGGTACAAGAGAACGAGACTCAATGGTTTTATCTATTGATGTTTTCATCAATACGTCTACATTTTGAATTTGCAAGGCATTTAACGGTTTGATTGTGCTTTTGAATGAAAGAAAAAAAGCAAAAGGAAGTTTCCATGCATGATCCATTTTTTCCAACAAAACATTCAGTCTAAGTCTTGGGGCTGTGATTAGTCTTAGTATTGGAACCAGCCGTCGCTACTTAAGGAAATAATTGTACTTATTTATACGCCTTTTGATAAAATAATTCAAATATATTAATAAATATATGTATATAATAAATAAATATTATTCAACCTTGAGATTAAGAGGGGAAAAAGCCGGAGTGATGATGTGGCGGTGTCGGGTCCAGTCATCGCCTTCGACCATAACCAAGCCTGTTCCAAACATGGGTTCTCTGTCTTTCTTAAAAACATCTGGTTTTCCCCAGCTCTTCCCTAACACACCTTTCGACATCACACTCAAGAACTCGGGGTCCGCGACGTACAAAAAAGGCTCGGTTCCAAGCCAATACACGAACACTTTCCCTGCATATATACATATATATATATGTGTGTGTGATCACCAACATTCAGACAATCAGTATATAACCGACGTTATTAACATCTGCATTCGAACTGTTATACATATATATATATATGTAGTGTTTTGAATACCATATTGTTGTTGCCAATGAGCGAAATGTGGAAGGGAAATAGCGTGAATATCGTGAGTAATGGACGTATCTTTCCTCTGATTTACACTCTCAGTTTTCAGTTTCTTCATCTCCTCGAGATTTCCCAGAGGAAAACTCGGGGATGGACCAACGAATCCATTGTTTCTAAGCTTCTTTCGAATGGGGATGGGGAATGCCCAACAAGCCAAGAATAGCTTAGACAACACAAGACCAAGAACGAAAACCAAAGCACCAATGCACATGCTATCAAGAATCTTCTCTCTTCTCCTACACTTTGAGTTTTTGTGGATGAAACGTTTAGGAGATGTGTTTGGTAATGAGGAGCTTGTGTTTTGAGGTGAGACAGAATGAACGAGATGGGATATTTATAGAGAGGTTTGGTAAGAAATGTCAGCCTTTGACCTCCCAGATATCTATTTGTTTTGTTCTTCTCTTCTTATTTATATAATTTTAAGTTTTTTTTCCATTTTTTGTTCATTCATTAATTTCCGCATTTATTTTTTCTCTCCTCTGCTCCTTTTCTCGTCTTCATTTTCAGACCCTCCTTTCAATTATTCATTAAATTAAAATTATATTATTTACTTTGCTCAAAATGTTAATTTTACCGTCAAATTATTATTATTATTATCATTATTACTATTATTATTATTATTATTATTATTAATATTAAACAAAACTTACAATATTATCATGATTTAGTCACCCGGTTCACTATATATTCTCTTGAGTAATAATCACTTGGATAGTATGTTATAAAATATCCTTAATCTCATCATAAAATAAATCATACGAACACAAAACTTATTGAAGTGTATGAAAACTAAAACTACATAATGTAATTGAACACGTCCACAACTAAAAGAATTATGTGAAACCTTAAATTCCGACCAATAATATGTGAAATATTTTTTATCGTATATCATATCATATCAATAATCAACGCCTTATCTAGTTATAGAGCAATAATGATGTATCACAATCATAGCTAATGTGAAATCCTTTAATTTGACCGTTTGGTCCGAATGCTATACATCATTCATAATATAATGTTCCAGTTTCTCTCCCTCAGCTTTTGAACTCAATATCTTTTGTATCGGCACGTGTTTGTATCCATTTTCAATAGATACACTAATTATTATTTATGAGCTTTTATTTCAAAATTAGTAAACAATGAATTAGTTTTTTTTAATATGAAGTTTTTAACATGTTCCTCGAGACGAGATGATGAATCTCATTTATAACTTGAATTGAATATCTATTATGTTTTTGAAATTTAGTTGGAAATAGGATGATAAGATCATTTTGATGGTATAATGAGTTTTATAAGTTTTTAATTACAACCAATTTTTATTGATATCGTTAATAGAAGATTTTAAAGATCCTTGAAAAAACATATACAAAATATAAGGAATGCTAAATCTTTCAAATTACCAACAATATTTGTTACGGGATATGATTGCAAGATTACGGGATATGATTGAGAGATGATTGCGGGATATGATTGAGGAATGATTGTGGGATATGATTGAGATATTCATTCAATATATCTTCCTTCTCTTACCGTTACGTTTACAACCTTGTACTTATATATGTATTCTCTTTGTAAAGTGGAAATGAACAGAAGATATATGAAATTATTCCTTCGAATATTGTGTTCGTGATATGGTATCAGAGCCTGGTTTATTTCTGTAACTTTCTGAAATTCTTCCTAAAATTTCTAATAATTTTCTCCCCTTCTCTGTTCATCCGAAACCGTCTTCTTCTTCCCAAAGTTGTAACCGTCTTCTTGAACCTCAGAACCCAGAACCCATCTTCTTCGATCCTCTTCTGAAATTCCAGAACCCAGAACCTATCTCCTTTGATCCTCGTCTGAAATTCCCGAACCTCCGAACCATCTCCTTCGTTCCTCTTCTGAAATTCCTGAACCTCCGACCCAGAACCGAGAGTTTCGATCCTCTTCGAAACTGAAACCGCCGAAACCCAGAAAACTTTCATTTTAACCCAGAACCCAGAGTTTCGATCTTCTTCTGAAACTCCCGAACATCTGAACCCAGATTCCAGAACCCATCTCCTTCGATTCTCTTCGATCCTCTTCGAACCTGAAACCGCCGAAACCCAGAAAACCTTCATCTTAACCCAGAACCCAGAGTTTCGATCCTCTTCTGAAACTCCCAAACATCTGAACCCAGATTCCAGAACCCATCTCCTTCGATTCTCTTCGATCCTCTTCGAACCTAAAACCGCCGAAACCCAGAAAACCTTCATCTTCTCCCAAACCCTTCATCTTCTTCGACCTTCTTCGTCGGCTTCCTCACCCAGAAAACTCACAGTCCGAACCCAAATTTCTTTTTCAAATTTTTCTTCATCTTCCTCTCGGTCCTCTGTTTTATTCGAACCCTCTTCCTCTCGGTCCTCTGTTTCGAACTCTCTGTTTCGAACTCTCTTATCCACTTCCTCTGTTTGGAAGTGTCGTTTTCTCGGTCTCTTGTTTTATTTTGAATTCATGGCTTCTTCGACCCCAACAATGACTTCTTCGACTGTGCCCGCTTCCACCGAGGGAATATTGATTCAAAGGCGTACCATTTCTCCTTATGATCTTACGCCAAGCGACAATCCGGGACTGGTGTTATCTCAACCGCTTCTTCGCGGTGATAATTATGACGAATGGGAAATCAACTTGAGCCACGCTTTGAAATCGAGAAAGAAGTTTGGATTTGCAGACGGAAAAATACCTCGTCCGCCTATGGACTCCGCTGATTTCGAAGATTGGGAGACTAACAACTCTCTGGTGGTCTCGTGGATCAAGAACACGATTGAAACAAAACTTCGATCCGATGTAGCTCATAGAGAGGAGGCTGCTGAACTCTGGAAGCATTTGCGCACCCGGTTTTCTGTGAAAAATGGTCCTTGAATTCAGCGACTAAGATCCGAACTTGCTCACTGTACGCAACACGGACTGACGGTGGATGCGTACTACGGGAAGTTAAATCAGATTTGGAGGGATCTACTTAATTCTCGACCTCTTCGGGTCTGCAAATGTGGAAAATGTACCTGCAACTTAACTGCTCAACTGGAATAGGATCGTAATGAAGATCGTGTTCACGACTTTCTTATGGGTCTCGATGACTCGTTGTTTGGAGTTGTTCGTTCAAATCTTCTATCATGTGACCCTTTGCCTGATCTCGATACTGCCTATAACCTTGTTTTGCAGGACGAGAGCTCACACACAATGTCGAAGTCTCATGAATCTCGGTCATCTGCCTCTGTTTTTGCAGTGAAACAGGGAAACAATTTCCCTCGTTCGTCGATAGATGACAAGTCAAAACTTGTCTGCAACTACTGTCGACGTCCCGGTCATGACTCTTCGACATGCTTTCAGATTGTGGGTTTTCCGGAATGGTGGGGTGATAGGCCACGTCCCGGTCGGATGGGTCGAGGACGTGGTGTTCTGTCTTCGATCCCTATTTCAGGTGCTTCCCAAGGGCGTGGAATGTCTCCAACACCGTATCCCTCGCACTCTGCTTCCTCTCATGGCCGTGGCTCGACTCGTGTGAATGTGGCACAGGCTCTTCTGCCACCACCCGCTGCTCCTGCCGGTTCTTCTGACTCTGCAAAACAAATTTTCCCGGGAGTTACAGAAGCTCAGTTGCATTCCTTGATGGCTATCCTCAATGCTTCCAAAATAGGTGCAACGGAAACTGCTTCTGGTATGTCTTCTTGTTTGACTTGGATTTTGGACTCCGGATGTTCGCATCATATGACAGGAGATCTCACTTGTCTCTGAGATGTTTCTCCGATGGCGCCATGCTCTATTATTCTGCCAGATGGCCGGGAAAGCATTGCTTTTCAGCATGGAAATGTTTATCTCAGTCCCACTTTTGTCTTACGTGATGTCTTCTTTGTCGAGGGACTAAGTCATAACCTGATTTCGATATCACAACTTCTAGCGCAGCGAGATTGCTTGGTTCAGTTCTCTAATAACCTTTGCGTGATTCAGGACCGGCCTACCAGGACGGTGATTGGAGCGGGTGAGCTTCAGGATGGACTATATTTTTTCCGGAATGTGGTGACTGCTGCTGCTGTCTCGTCTCGTGAAGGGTGTTCCATGAATACTTGGCATCGGCGGCTCGGACATCCGTCTTCCACAATTTTGGATTCTATTTCTGTTTTGGGGATTTCTAGAAAGACTGATTCGTTGAATAAAGCGTGTGATGTTTGTATCCGCGCCAAGCAAACACGAGATTGTTTTCCGACAAGTTCAAATAAAAGTTCATCTCTTTTTGAATTGATACATTGCGATGTTTGGGGTCCGTATCGTACACCATCATTTTCTGGAGCTCGTTATTTTTTGACGATCCTTGACGATTACTCACGCGGCGTTTGGATATTTCTCATGGTTCATAAAAACGAGGTCTCCATTCATCTTCGACAGTTCTTGGCTATGGTTCAGCGATAGTTCGGCACTTTTGTTAAACGAATTCGTACTGATAATGGAACCGAATTCACAAGCCTGGACAAATATTTTCTAGATGAAGGAATCGTTCATGAAACCTCGTGTGTTGGCACACCCCAACAAAACGGAAGGGTCGAACGCAAACACCAACATCTTCTTAATGTCGCTAGATCCTTGTTGTTTCAAGCCAATTTGCCAATTGATTTTTGGGGCGAAAGTGTTCTTCTTGCGACTCACGTCATTAATAGAACTCCGACACCTTTACTCGACGGACGCACTCTGTTTCATCTTCTCTATGGCTCGGCTCCGGATTATTCTCATCTTCGGGTGTTTGGTTCGTTGTGCTTTGCACACAACTTACATACGTCCGGCGACAAATTTGCTTCACGCGGTCACAAATGAATTTTCATTGGATATTGCGAAGGCAAGAAGGGTTGGCGAGTCTACGACCTCGATCGAGGTGTTTTCTTCGTATCTCGGGACGTTTCTTTCCGCGAAGACATATGCCCGTATGCTGCTGCGTCTGTCGGATCTTCCTCCACAGGAGGACAGTCTCTACCTTCTGTTTTCGAGTGGTCATGGCCGTCGGATGACGCACTAAAACTCTTCTCTACAGAACCTGAGAATTCGAACGACAGGGGGGGTGTCTCTTCATCAAAACCTGAGCATGTTTCTTCTGCGGAACCTGTATCTTCCTCTATGGATTCTGTTTTTCTCCCCGAAGCCCCTGCAGAAGCTGTGCCTTCTGTGTCCGTTACTGCGGAGCCTGTGTCTACCTCTGTGAAATCTGTTTCCCTCTCTGAAGCTCCAGCCGAAGCCGTGTCTACGGAAGTTATCCCTTCGGTCTGTGATGCGCCTATTGTTCCTTCTGCACCACCGCTTGGACGAGGGCAGCGGGAGAAGTTTCCTTCAACACGTCTACGAGGGTATGTTTCCAATACAGTTCATACTATTACTGATGAATCCATTCTTTCTTCGAATTCAGAATATCCGATCAGCAACTACGTTTCGTGCTCCAAATTTTCACCGAAACATCGTGCATTCTTGGCGGCAGTCACGAAAAGTTCTGAACCTCGCTCTTACAAGGCAGCGCTACGCGATCCTCGCTGGTTTATTGTGATGCAAGACGAATTGAAGGCTCTTGAGCAGAATGAGACATGGACGATAACAAGTTTACCACCGGGAAAGAAAGCTATAGGAAGTAAGTGGGTGTTCAAAATTAAGTATCGCTCCGATGGCTCGATTGAACGATACAAAGCTCGTTTAGTCGTTCTTGGGAATAATCAAGTGGAAGGGATTGATTACAAGGAGACGTTTGCTCCGGTGGCCAAAATGGTTACCGTTCGTTTGTTTCTCGCGGTCACGACAACGAAGCAATGGGAAATACACCAAATGGATGTACATAATGCCTTTCTCCATGGTGATTTATCTGAGGAGGTTTACATGAAGCCACCACCGGGTTTTCCTCTAGCGAATCCCTCGAGTGTATGTCGTACTTAAGTATTTCTTGGGTATTGAAGTTGCTCGTAATCCCACCGACATCTATCTTTGTCAACGCAAATATGCGTTAGACATTATCTCGGAGGCGGGACTACTCGGGGCCAAACCGGCGGGTTTTCCTTTAGATCAGAATCATCGGCTTTCCCTGACCACGAGCGCACCTCTTGCAGACCCCCTTGCTTACCGTCGACTTGTAGGTCGATTAATTTACTTAGCGGTCACGCGTCCTGAGTTATCTTACTCGGTACATGTTCTTTCTCAGTTCATGCACACACCTCGGCAAGACCATTGGGATGCTGCTCTTCGGGTTGTACGGTATTTGAAAGCCAACCCAGGACAAGGCATTTTGCTACGAGCGGACTTGACTCTACAGCTTCACGCATGGTGTGATTCGGACTGGGCGGGTTGTCCTTTATCGCGACGATCGTTAACGGGTTGGTTCATTCATCTCGGGGATTCTCCAATCTCCTGGAAGACTAAGAAACAAAATATTGTTTCTCGTTCATCGGCAGAAACGGAATATCGGGCTATGACAATGACGACAAGCGAACTAGTTTGGATCAAGGCGTTACTTCGCGACATGGGTGTCTCTCAATCCCAGCCCACTCATTTGTATTGTGATAGTCAGGCGGCTCTTCACATTACGGCTAATCCGGTTTTCCACGAACGCACAAAGTACATTGAAGTGGATTGCCATTTCGTCCGCGACGCTTTCCTCGACGGCTTGATAAAACCAAGACATGTCTCCACGCACGTGCAACTCGCCGATATATTCACCAAAGCTCTTGGTCGACGAGAATTCGATGACTTCTTGCACAAGTTGGGCGTTTTGGATTTGCACGCACCAACTTGAGGGGGGGTGTTACGGGATATGATTGCAAGATTACAGAATATGATTGAGAGATGATTGCGGGATATGATTGAGGAATGATTGCGGGATATGATTGAGATATTCATTCAATATATCTTTCCTTCTCTACCGTTACGTTTACAACCTTGTACTTATATATGTGTTCTCTTTGTAAAGTGGAAATGAACAGAAGATATATGAAATTATTCTTCGAATATTGCGTTCGTGATAATATTTTATTTCCAATTTATTTTGAATGTGAAATAAATATATACTTCTATGATTAAAAGTAAACTGTAAATAAAATACGATTTTTGCTATTTAAAAACAATACCTTTAATCATAGAAGTATATACTTATTTCACCTTAAAATAAATTGTAAATAAAGTACAATTGGTGATTTCATATAATTAAAACTTAAAATATCGTTATATGCATAAATAATATACTCAGTTTACATGTATATATATACATATATGAAAATGTCTCATTTAATTAGCGACAATCGATAAAAATCAATATATATTTAATTTCATTTAACTTTTTTTACGTAATTTCATTTAACTTTTTTAAGTTAATTTTTTTTAACCTAAGGTAAGGAAAATATGTATTTTCTAGGTATGTGAGTTTTATTAATTCTAAAATAAATATGCTATGGTTGGTGGAAAAAAAAAATACACGGTCAAAAGGGTCGTGTCTGAACGATATTACGCTCACACGCGTTAGAGAAAAAGTGAAAGCTTTCGGGAGAGATGTCTTTGGGGTTATAACTAGACCAATCTCAGAATAACATTTAATATTTAACACTATAATAAGTTTTTATATATAAATTATATACTTCTTTCAAGGGTTATTTTCATGTTTTTATAGACAAGAACTTATAATTGGTATTGATAAGAGATGTATTTGGGTTATAATTAGACCAACATCTCAGCTTAAAATTTTTAGATTGAATTTTTATCATGTTAAAAATAGAGAAAAAAAAATCTCTAAAATATTTTTTATTTAATATCTTAATTTTGATATTTTCATAGATTGAAAAATCATTATCAATTAATTATTAATGATGTCGGATTATTTTCTTATTTTCAATGTTACCTTAGATAAACAAAACAATTTTCTTTTTAGTTTTTTGGTAATATGTCTAAAAAATTTCAGATAAAATCTAAATATTAATATTTTATTTAATTATAATTTTTAGTTTGGTGATCAATTTAAAAATTGAAAATTTTACATAATAGATATCTAATTAGTTTCATATAAAAAAATAAAAATATTTAAAAGTATTTTTAATTCTAAAATATCTTGTTATATTTAGAATTCGTCAACATTTATAAATGGTTTAGACGGATAATTTTGGACAAATTCTATATTAATAATATGTTCATAAACTTTCATATGATTCAACAATAAATGTTTATAATGGTCTCTACATCCTAAAACATATTAAAGGTACTAAAATTCAAAATTTAAATATAAAATAATATATTTTAGAGATTAAGAACTTGTCTCAAAACTACAAAACGCATAAAAAATATGTCTTTTTAAACTATTGGGTTGTATTTTATATTTTAAAATAACTGTAGTTAATAAACATATCTGTTTTCATGATATTTAAACTTTTTAAACCAAAAATAAAATCAACGAATAAAAATTTATGTTTTTTTCTCAAAAAGTTAATATTAAGATTACATTCACATTTTGAAAAAAAATATAATCATAAAAATAGACAGATCTTTATTTTCACCGAAAAAAATTCTCGAGGAGATTTTGCATGTATGTAATACATCCATCTTGTGTTAGTGTATTTGGTTTCTCCCTCTTGAAAATCATGTTTTTCCTCTCAAACATATGTTTTACACTTTTAGATCATTGTTGTTGTCGGAGAATGATTCATGCTATATATATAGATACAAAAAAAATTCTAAAATGGATAATTTACCTACCACCACCTAATTGTATCCAAAGTAACTTATAATTTCACCTAAGCATTCGATTTATTAAATTATATTTGTTATTGTTTTTCGATCTATTGATTCTTTTATATGTGTGTATATTTAAGACAATTTTTTAATTTATCAAACTTAAAAATATAGATGAAATAATTTTCGATCTTTTCTTGCAATAATTTGTCTGTTTTAGATTGCTAGACCATCCTCTTCCCTCATTCAAAATCTTCGTTTTCAATATTTTTGAATGAAAATTAGGCAAATGCCGATAACATATTAAATCAATGGTTGAGAATGTTTGAAGAGAAACTAGATTAATTAACTAAAAATGATATAGAATATATATTTTATTTTAAATTTGAATTTCATACTAATAAACAATTATACAAAAAATATAAAAACAATAAACAAGCATGTGCAAAATAAAAAAATTTATTTCAATTATTTTAATCATTTGATCTAAATATTTTTTTTTCGTATTACAAGAAGTGTATAAATATATCATGAACACTAAATTATTTTCAAACTACAAAAAATAAGGACTTCAGACGAAATACCCTTTCAGACTTCGCATGATGATTGCAGTCATATTCACACCATTTAGATAAACACATACAAAGTGCATTTATAATATACATGTATATATGCGTGCGTACATACTATTAATTTAGTACTGGAACCGATATATATATATATATAACTTTCTATTAAAAAACTAATTTTAACAACATATGTTGGATTATTTTGAAGATACTTAGTTAAATGAAAAAATATTAAACATCAAATAATAAGATCAATTATGCAATTTTAATTTCTATACTAAAAACAAAAATGCTATGTATAAAAAAATTATATTATTTTATTTAATTAAAAAATTTAAATAATGTCAAACTCGTGAGAAAAAAATAGGTCACACTATATTTGAGGGGAAAAAGTGAAAAGAAAAAAAAAAATCATTTAATTGATCATGTCGTGATCGTTCATGATCTATTATTTTAGACCACAAAAAGAATAAGTGATTGAAGTTGTAATAAAAATATTTCAATGAGATTGGACTAAGGTTGTGGTCACCTATATATATATATATATATATATATGCATCCACATTTATTTTTATTTATTTATGATTTGTTAATTTTGTGAATTGCGTGGCATCGACCAATTAGATTGATAAAAATTTCTATAAAAAAATATCACCACGTTTCAAATGTTTCGCCTAAAATTATAATGCAATTTATCATTGTGCAAAATTATAAATCCATTTCTAAGTATTCTTTATTTAACTGCAATTATAATTAATATATCTCAGATAATCATTTTTTATCTGAGAAAAACATAGAAACATTATTTCGTCTTAATGCCTCTATTTATTTGAAAAGGATATAAATACTATTGGATTGTAGCGTGGTGAAACTTGCGTAAGCTAAATCATCACGTACATTAACATATACATATACATATATACTAATATATAGTCCCATTTAATTTACATGGATACCACGAGGACCTGTTCAAAGGAACGTCTTTGTTCTTGGGCCTCCACAAGGGTAATTTCGCCAATTCACGACTCCAGTGACGGTGCACCGTGCACGTGCACTTGTGTTGTGACTTCTCTCATTGGACTGGATTTCGTATGACCTAATTTTATATGCATTTATCGAATATACATTATGCATGTGAAAGGATATAGAAGACTTATGTATACCGAATCTCCCGGATTTGAATTTCTTCCAACACATTTGTTAGAATATTTGAAATATTTTTCATTTCGGTTTGAATCTAAACTAATCTAAAAATTAATTAAAACTTTTGCGTTTTTTAATATTTATGTTATAGTTGAATGTTTTCATTGTCTAAATTCAGTTTTGAAAAGTATTACAATTTCGGATCTAACATCAGAATATTCATATCAAAACAAATCATATTTTGATAAAATGTCAAATAAATTTGAATCTAACTCAATCCAAAAACTAATTTAACGATTTATGATTGTTTAAAATCATATATATATATATATTGCATAAAATATATATCTAGGTTGTTGTAGTCAACACTTTGAGAGATTTCTTAAAAGACTTATTAAAATTGAATGATATCAAAGCCATAAAAGATTTCTATTCGATTTCTAGATGTTTCCGTTTGTATTATTTTTGTTTCTCCATAATATTTTGATTACTTGTTGGTGTAAAATCTTTTTTTTTGTCGAAAATATTTTGAGTCGACTTCTCTACCGGAATTGGTGTTTTTTCAGCGCCATCTCTTTGTCGACTGTTTCGTGTCTTCTCATCGATAACTTTGTTGACAATGTTTATGTTACAATCGTCATGTTTTACTTCTCATTGATGATGTTTCTGTCACACATTGTAATCGTTTGATTCTCATCATCAGTATTGAATCAACTGCATTTGGTGGAATCACTTAGCGATTTGATGCCTTTACGGTATCGACATACATCATCTTGTTTGTGTCGTTCTCTTTTGTGTGCTGCCAGTAATCTGTGTTCTTGTTGTTGGTGTCTTGTGTTTGAAAGGTTTCAATCTCTTCTTCTACTATTTTGTGATTCTGAGTGACCATTGATTCTGATTTCTCGCAGTCAATTCTGATTTTTAGTGATTCACGATGATTTTCGGCGATTGTCGGCTGGTTTCTTGTCTCTCTGTCATTTCACTAAAACCCCAATGATTTCTTGGTTTGTCTTAGTTTTCATCGTTTTTTGATCTCGTCGATTTTATCGGTCGGTTTATTTGGTCAACTTCACTGGTTGTTATTTGACTGACGGATGTTTTAATTTTTTTCTGTCAAAATTTGTTAATATTTTGTGAATTTTTGTTCTTATGGAAACAATTTCTTTGTTGGAGTGCAACATGTATAAGTTTTGGCTGATTATGGAACCTCATATATATATTTTTAAGAAATCTGGTTATTTGGTGTCTTCTTCTTCTATTATACAACGACATACCATATTTTCGTATGATATTTTTACGAGCAATAATCCAAAATATCAGATTTCTCAAGTAATTCTTAATGACCATGACTATATAGATTATTGTGCGCATGAATTATAGATTGTGTTGCATGCTCAGAAGAAGTTTGGATTTGTTGACGAACACTACCAAAACTTGCAAAGAATTTCAAAGATCTAGAGGATTGGTGGCCTAACAAATTCTCTTATCGTGGAATGGATTCGAAAGGCCATGACATCGACCTTGCGTACTATTGTATCTCATATTGAATTGGTTAAATAGCTTTGGGGTGACATAAAGTATGGTTTTCATCTTCCAATAGCCGTGCATTTCAAGTCTCAAGTCGAACCTCAACCCTTGTAAGAAACATGCATGTCTGTGTCTATATACTACAACAAGTTAAATCGTTTTTGGAAGGCACATAATCATATAACTCGATTCTAATATGTGAATATGATGGTTTTACATATGAAGGATGTACTTCCAATATTTGTACAAAATTGGAGAAGAATCGAAAGAAGGATATAGTTTACATGTTTTGACTTTGTTTGGATGACACTCATTATGGTACTGTTTGTTTGAATATTCTTTCATGTGTTATCTCGGGATCCTATAGTTTGGTGTGTACATATTATTGCTCTACATGGCATATTTTGTGATATATACCTCGGATGTTAGAACGTAGGATGCGTACGGGGAATCCGTTAACCTCGATCACTCGAGTAGGATTCGTCGGGCCAAGGAGGATCTCTTGATTGACCTAAGAGCACTCTTCAAGGATTCGTCCATTGACGGTGAATGGTGGTGGTTGATGGTGGAGGATCTCTTGATTGACCTAAGGGCACTCTTCAAGATTCATCCAGTGATGATAGGAGATGGTGGTTAACAAAGTGTTTAAGGTGGAGCGAAGAAAACCACAAGAGGTGTAGAAACCTCTTGATATAGTCAGATATATCTTGAATTGTTTTCGAAACAAGGTGAAGACACCGTGTTCTTGACAAAAATCAAGGAAACAAAGGGATTTATTTTCTATCAAATTTCAATGTGTCGTTAAAATTTGTGTGGAGTCCTTTGTATAAGAGAGACTCCACATGAAAAATAAGGAAATTCATAATAGAAGAATAATGAACGATCTACTAGCCGTTGGAAAAATTTTCTGGCCGTTCGAAATCTTTGGAAGATGATAATAGATGATCTGGTGTGATAAGATTGGCTTAGATGCCTTTTCTTATTCGTATCACGAAACCCATCGGTTCTAGGTGGAAAAAATGGAACCCGATTGTAGAAGATCGTCGTAACGTTTCTTTAAGCTGGGCGGGAATTCAACTTTTGATCAAGAGTTTCCCATGCATCCTTCACTATCTCGATTGTCTTGCTCCACAAGCTCCTTGCTTGTTCACGTGTTGGAAGGTTCTGTCCACTTGACTCCTTGATTTAACTCCTAATTTGTGTGACCATCTTTTAGTTTTACTTTGTGTTCGTTATCCTCATCATTATTGATCATTTGTTTCCGCTTAACGAATATCCAGATTGGTGGTAGGGTTCTTGTCATTTAGGAAGCATTTCTTTGATATCTTTTGGTGGTCGTGGTCATGGTTTTGTTGTTCGGGTCAATGCATCTTCGGTTCATTCCGTGACATCATCTGCTCCTGCTACTACTAAACAATATTCACTGATCTTGTTGGTGTTGGTCGGAAAGCTAATTTCTCAGTGGATGAAAGCTAGAGAAATTTCTACGATATACCTATTATTGAATCTTCAATATTAAACTCGAGTGCTGGTAACCATATAATAGGATGTCTCAATTTTCTTACTTATGTGATGGAGATTCCCACGTATCGTATGAAACTTCCCAATGAAAGATACATGTTATCTCATATGAAAGGCACCATGTCTCTTGGTGCCACTTTTGTTCTCCATGATGTGTTTTATGTCCCTAATTTACGATTCCATCTGATCTCTTTGTTATAACTTTACGAGATATGTCTTGTATTTCATTGTAAACATAAGCCTCATTTAGGACCGCACTATGAAGAAGTTGATTGGAGTAGATGGATAATGTGGCATGCTCGACTGGAACATCTTTCATTTCAAGTTTTACGCTTGCTTTTTAGATGTTGATTCTTCAACTTTAGGTACAAATAAAACAAAATTAGATATTTTGTTTACTTACCAAACAAAATTGTGATCCTTTTTCTATATTTTTAATAAAGTTTACATTCATTTCAGTTGTCTACTATGATGTTTTTGGCTCCTATCGCACCTTATCATATTCTTGAGCAAAGTACTTTCTCACAATTGTTGATGATTACTTGTGGTGTTTGGTTTTACTTACTAGAATCGAAGATTGCAGTTTTCATATTTTTGCAAGGTTTTGTGGTTATGATTGAACTGTAATTTGATTTGCCCATTCAAACTATTTGACGTGATAATGAGACTGATTTTGTGAGTATATCATTATATTTCTTTAAGTAAGGCATTAATCATGAAACATTGTGTCGGGACACCTAAGCATAACGAACGAGTATAATGTAAGCATAAACATATTGTAAATGTGGTATAAGCTTTTGTTTATGAATGTGGTCTACCATTAAATTTTTTAGAAAAATTGGTTCTCTCTACGATTTACTTGATATTCCAACTCCGCTTCTTGATGACAAGACACCATTTTAAGTTTAACATGGCACTCCACTTTCTCTCCATCATGCTCATCTATTTAGTAGCTTGTATTATGCTCACAATCATAAAAATTGTGGTGAAGAATTCTATTTTATGTAGTCAATGTTTTCTTTTTTGGTTATCATAAAAGTCAAAAGGGTTGGCATCTCTTTGGTCTCAAATAAGATGTCTTTTTGGTTTCATGGGATGTGGTATTTTTTGAAACATTATTTCAATACCCATCACCACCAACAGTTCCATTTGATAATATGTTGAATTTCACTTTACCAACCTTTGCAGTTCATGATTCATATGACAATATTTTGGTTACTGAGAATCCTTTTGCAGTGAGGAATGAAGAGCTGAAGGGGACCACGTTAGCTATATCTCTCCACGTCCTTTTCTCCATGCATTGACACACTAGTCGAGTCATCTCCTGACGTCTCTTCTTTAGCTCACTCTTCTACCGATGATAATATGGTCATGGACGACATTCAAAACTATCATCTACTCGTCTTTGTGTACAAGTTTTGAGTCCTTCAAATGAAACCTCTGATTCTTTAGGCTCCTCAAGTACCCCTTATCTATTATCTCATTTTATGTCGTCTGGTTGCTTCTCATCTTGTTTTTCTCATAGTTGTTAGAGCCTAGAATATATGTTGAAGCCATTGCAATATGAGATTGACATTTTGAATCTCAATGGGATGTGTCCTCTTACCTCATTTCATCTGGTAAAAAGATTATAGGTTCTAAGTGGATATTTAAAATCATGTATAAGTTTGATGGCTATGTATAATGTTACAAGGTTAGATTGGTGACACTTTTGTTTCAGTTGCGAAGATGACTATTGGTCATGCTTTTCTGGTTGTATGTGATGCATTGAACATGAAAAGTTCATAGTTTGATGTATGTTGATGATCTTGTTTTCGTAGGTAATTCTGTTATCGCTATTCATGAACAAGGTCAAAAGTTCAAAACAGTTTGAAATGATTGAGAATTTTAACCGATTGATAAATAAAAACTGATAAATTTTTGTATAAGTTCCAATGCGTGGAAATCTATGTAATCACATGTGAAGCTACATAATCACTTGAGAAGCTACACAATCGCACCACATATCAAATAAATTTTTATTATTATATTTTATGAAAAATTTTAAATTTATTAAATGTTTTCGTTTAGTTTTAAATTTTCTAATTTAAATTATTCACTTTTGCATTTATAGAACAACTTGACATTTTTAATTTGAGATATTTTCTCTTTTAGATCTTTTTAAAACTAGAAATAGAGTTTTGTGATTGATTTCAAAATTCGATTTCAGCTTATCAAACATCGATTCAACACAATATTTGTGGTACTATTCAACATCGGTTCGTTGATAATTACGAGTTAATCGAGGGACAAGATCTATCATTGTTTTCATTGATTGTGAGACAATAATTTGTTGCTTCTTATTGATTCTGAGTGAAGACACCTCCACAATATAATATAAATTTTCGATTTAGGATCACGTCAAAATCTTTATATTTATAAGAATTTTCACATTAGTCTAATCTTTATATTTATAATAATTTTCACATCAGCCTGAGTATTAGTTAGAAGGAGACATTAATTAGTAACTTTTATGAACTTTAAAAATATAAAAAGTTTATATACATGTAAAATAAATTAGAAATATGGGTTATGTTTAAATAAATTATGGGAATATCAGAGATACCCTTGTAGGGCTAAAGTGCTTCAAAAATATCATCGTGAAAAGAATTATTAAATAGGATAAAAAAACTGACGAAAAGACAAAAAATTGCCCCTAAATTTCCAACGTGAAAAACACATGTTCCGCAGTTTTTCGACGTGAAAAACTGTCAAACCGTGTCAAAAGCAAGAAAGACGAATATTTTGTCGACGTGAAAACCTGTTTCAACGTTTAGAGCAAGAAAGAAGAAGTGATTTTGAACTTGAGAGAAATCAATTTGAAGTTGGCAAGAAGGAAATGGCTAGAATCAACAGCAGCAGTGAAGAATAGAGCATAAGTCAATCTTCAATGGCGTCAATAAGTGTAAGTAGATCGATTTCTAGGATTTTGTAGGCCATCGAGTCGAAATATGGTTTATTGATTTGAAATGGGTGTGAGTGTCAATGAGTCGGTTGAGTCGCACCGGTCGCGAGAGTTGCATGACCATCTTCGACTCAATGAGTCGGTTGAGTCTCAGTGAGTCGGTTGGGTCGCAATGGTCGCTTGGGCGTCGTAGGGGTCCAAGGGTCGTTTGAGTCGCATGGGTCGCTTGTGTCATTGAGTCGAAAGGGTCGATTGAGTCACATGGGTCGCTTGTGTCATTGAGTCGAAAGGGTCGATTGAGTCACATGGGTCGCTTGTGTCATTGAGTTGCATGGGTCGTTTGATATTATGCCCCGTGGGTCGCATGGGTCGCATTGGTCAATTGAGTCGCATGGGTCGCTTAAGTTTCAGTGAGTCGGTTGAGTGTTGCAGAGGGTCCAAGGGTCGTTTGAGTCGCATGGGTCGCTTGAGTCTCAGTGAGTCAGTTGAGTGTTGTAGAGGGTCCATGGGTCGTTTGAGTCGCATGGGTCGTATGGTTCAATTGAGTCGCATGGGTCGCTTGAGTCTCAGTGAATTGGTTGAGTGTCGCAGAGGGTCCAAGGGTCGTTTGAGTCGCATGGGTCGTACGGGTCGCTTGAGTCTCAGTGAGTCGGTTGAGTGTCGCATAGGGTCCAAGGGTCGTTTGAGTCGCATGGGTCTCAAGTGCCGGTTGAGTCGCATGGGTCACTTGAGTTAGTAGAAGTCTAATGTATTCTTAATTGGTCATTTTGCAGGTGGTGCCAAAGGTCAACACCAAGTGTTTTCCTCACGAGACAATAACAAAGCTGTGAGGAATCTTAGATGAATACGAGTTGCATTACTTCGAGAATGAGTCATAATTTAGACATTTATTCCATTTTCAATGTGACTCCACATTGACGAAGGTTCAAATGTCTATCATATTAAATCACTCCATGATTGTACGAGACAAGAAGGAGTTGTGGTTCGTCTTAAACGGTGTTTCCATCCGGTACTCTATAGTGGAGCACACACTAATTTCAGGATTGAAATGCGGACAATATCTCAAAGGATGGGAGTCCAAAAGGGATGATACATTCAGGTTGAAGAATTTCGGCCGTGGAAAGGTGATCCCTGCACAAGTCAATGAAAATCTTGTGAAGGCGAAGAATCCCGACGACCGGACGAGGTTGACAACTTTAAAGTTGTTGGCACAAGTTATGGCTCACAAACCTTAATCAGACAACTTTATCACCATGATCTCATTGACATGGTTAATGAATTGGATTTTTGTGAAGGCTTTCCATGGAGGCGTTAGACATTTGAGAAGATTGTGGAGACTTACCGCAAGCATGTTAGCGGGGAATCACTGTAACCAAAATGATATTGTGGCGGTTTCATGATCCCACTGATGGTAAGTTGTATATATTATTTGAATAACTTGAATGTTTTCGTACTTTTTGCATTCTTATCATTTTATTTTAATGTTTCAGTTACTTCCATTCGAAACCATCCATCATGCCCAAGAATGTGATGGTATGTTGATGTTATGGATGTAGATCCATCATGCCCAAGAATGTGTAAGAAGATGGTTAAATCCAGTCTTAACCTGAAGTATGTAGATGTGATAAGGCTGATCGGATATTCTAAGCTAACAATTACACAAGGGTCACAAGGGTAACAATTACACAGAGGGTAATAATGGTTATTTTTTTTTCAGGATATTCGAAGTATTCTTCGTGCTGAACACGAAGAGGAAGCTTTACTTTTTGATCTGGAGGATTACGAGGGATGCCATGATCCCGATGTTCAGATATGGATGGAACATCTTCGTAGAAATCCAAAGGATATCTGTTGGGAGGACATCTATAAGCAAGAACTGTTGACACGAAAAGTAGCCCTTGGTGATCAAAAGAAGGGGGAAAGGAAAAGGGACTAAGAGGAAGAAGAGCGTGAGTGAAAAACTAATAGATGTTGAAGATGATCAACACAAAGGAATGGTAGGTGTTGCTGAAGCTGATAAGAAAGAGAAGGTGATGCTGAAGGTGATGCTGAAGCTGAAGCTGAAAGAGAAGGTGAGGATGAAGCTGAAGGATAAGGTAATGATGAAGCTGCAGCTGAAGGAGAAGAAGCTGCAGTCCCTATGACACTGGAGCATAAATTAATAGAGGAAATAAAGAAGTCGGAGAAAAGAATAATCAACTCCATAAGAGACTTTCTAAGGGATGTTGGGTTTCATTTGCCTAATCCAAAATCAAAGGCGGCAAATCCCAAAGGTGCTGAAAGGCAAAATCAAAATCTGCCGAGAAAGATGCGAGCACCACAAACCGATCTTCCGGCACTGTTAGAGATGATGATTTTGAATTCCTTCGACGTCCATATCCAGTGTCAAGATAAGAGCCAAGAGAAGAGCCGGTAGAGTCAGAGGCTGAAAGTGACTCTAGAGATGGCTCAGAAGAGGATTTGGCAAACATTTTGAGATTAGTTGAAAATCTCACATCTGTTGCCACCATGCCTCTAATTGAATACATTTCCGGAAAGGTTACTGCAGTCGTTGCTCCTGATGAAGTTCCACCAAGTAAGTAATATTTAGTGAAAAAGTTCATTTGAGTCAATTTCCATCGAGAGTCGGCATGGGGCATGAGTCGCAAGAGACTAGGGGTGGGCAAAAAACCCGCAAAACCCGTCCCGTCCCGAAACCCGTCCCGAACCCGCAAAAAATTACTCGTACCCGCGGGTTTGAGTTTGGGTAATTTAATTTTAATACCCGCGGGTTCGGGTTCGGGACGGGTTTTTTAATTTCATAAACGGGTACCCGCGGGTACCCGCAAAAAGTACAAAAATACCCCTATTTTTACTTTATATTACCTAAATACCCCTCTAACCCTAATCTAACCCTAATTTTAATTTTTCAGATGCTCTTCTCCCTCTCCGATCGGCTCCCACCGTCTTGCTCACCATCCTCGCGCCTCCCACCCTCGTCCTATTGCTCTCTTGCTCGCGCCTCCTCGCGCCTCCCACTCTCTTGCCCACCCTCCTCGAGCCTCCCTCTCCGACCGGTTGGATCGACCGCCGAACGCTGACGCCCTGCTCTCCTTCTCCGTACAACAGGGTCAGGCAAAAGATCAAACATGGAGGTTTTATGTCCTCTCCTCCTGTTTTTTGAATTTATATTTTCATGTCAGCAAATTGTTTCTAGGCAAGAGGGTGAACATGAATAAGAGATACTATGCCATTATCAATTTCATTTTTCTATAAATTATGTGTGTTTAACTTAGCTTAGAATTCTTGTTTTAGGATTTTTTCACAAAGAGATTATCTTTTTAAGGTAAAGCCATCTCATTTATCACATGCAGGTTCAGGTTCAGTTCCACCAAGATTAGATGCAGGCTCTAGAAGCTGTGAAAGGCTTGGAATATCTTCACGAACATGTATCACCTCCTGTGATTCACCGGGACTTTAAGAGTAGCAATATTCTCTTGGATAAAAATTTCCATGCCAAAGTATCGGATTTTGGATTGGCGAAAATAGGATCTGATAAAACTGGTGGACACGTTTCGACCCGTGTATTAGGAACACAGGGATATGTTGCTCCCGAGTATGTTCAATGGATTTCTTGAAAAATATTCTTAACCTCCTAATATGAAGTTCTATGTTTTGAGTTTTTTTAGTTTTGAGTTTTTCTTTTGCAGGACGGGTACCCGCGGGTTTTGAAAATTTTGACGGGTTTTTGCGGGTACCCGAACAGCGGGTATCCGCACCTTGCGGGTACGAGTACGGGTATTAAAAGTAGTTACCCGTACGGGACGGGTTCGGGTGCGGGTAGCGAGATTCTCGCGGGTACCCGCGGGTGCCCACCTTTACAAGAGACGCATAAGTCGTACGGTCATATAAGTCGCAGGTTCATATAAGTCGAATGGGTCCCATGAGTTGCAAGGGTCGCATCAAGTAACGAACGGTGAGTCTAATGAATGAAGTAATTTTTATGTAGATGCTCCGGTGGATACTGTCGATAAAGTCACCGACGAAGAGGACCCCGCTAAGGACGTTCCTGCAGAGTATACTCTAGTGGGTCCTGTGGAAGACATCCCCGTTGAGGAGGTTCCTGCCGAAGATACTCCAGCAGATCCTGTCCAATAAGTTCTCGACGAAAAGGTTCCTGCCGAGGATACTAAAATGGGTCCTATCGAAGAGGTCACCGGTAAGGAGGTTCCTTCCGAGGATACTACAGCGGATCCTGTCGAAGAGGTCCACTCTAAGGGTAAGGAGGTTCCTTCCGAGGATCCTGTCGCCATAAGTTTAATGAAGTAAATTTTATGCAGGTGCTGGACCTTTATCGAAGGATTCTGAGCCATATGTTGAATCTTCGCGGTTAATTAAATGAGTTTTAAGACCACAGAAGGCATATGTTGAACTTCTGCCGGCGAAAAGAGCAAGAATAGTGCGAGGGAGAGGGCAAGGAATGATGTTGATGATGGAGAACCTACAGAAAATGTAGCTCAAGAACCCGTAAAGAAGGTGGTTCAATAATCCATAAAGAAGGTGGTTCAAGAACCCGTAACGAAGATGGTTTAAGAACCCGATAAAAAGGTGGTTCAAGAACCTGCAGGAAAACGACATTTTGTGTGGAAGCCCAAGGGATTAGTAAAGGGCGTGATAACACGAGAAGCTTCGTTCATTGACTTTAACGGTGAAAGGTTAACTGCTCTATATATGTTCTTGACGACACCTGGACATGAGAGTTGGTGGAAATCTGATCTAAATATTCCCTGGCGGCCAAAGTTTTGGAAGACCATATTAAAGCCAATGTATGGCTTGAAGATGATGTAAGTTTTTTTAAACCCGAAGTCACAGAGGTCATGTCATATGTATTCATGTGCGTTAATTTTTTTTTGCAGAAATTGGATGAGGCATTGTTGGTGTTGTAGTATCGGATAAAGACATTGCTCGGGATATATAAGAAACTTTACATTTGTCATGTTGCTTTAATGCATACGCTCACGCTGTGGATGTACGAGGATATGGATACTTTGCCGGAAAATCTTAGTGATTGTTTGCATGACAAGTATCCATTCAGAAGTACGAAATAAATGAGTTATTTCGAAGGCTTTGTCGCGATTCTAAACATTTCATCTCTCCAAAGTCGATATGTAGGATGTCATTGGGTAGCCATCAAAGCGGATTTCGTAACCCGATTCATCACGGTATACGACTGCCAAAGCAGAATGAAGGAAACGCATATCGATCTGGTGATTGAGAAGTTAAGAAAAGCTGTCCCCAAGATGGTCTTTCTCGGAGGGTTTGATTCTTTGGCTTTTGGAGAAGATGAATGGAACTATGAGTATTATGGAGGTCTATCATAGAACAAAAGCGGGAATGACTGTGTTATTTATGCCTACAAATTACCTCGGTATTAAGAACACGTCAAGTTTTTTAATACATATGCGACGAAAAAGTTCCTTCCATGCATGAGAAGATGACGGCTGACATATTTAGTACTGGAAAATGTATCCCTCCACCCCGAACTAACTTGATATTTTGGTACGTTGTTTTTTTATTGGTACATTGTTATTTTTTAAATTTTTGGTACATTGTTATTTTTTTAAAATTTTTTCATAAGGGTCGCAGGGGTGAAAGGATCGAAATGGGTAAAAGGGTTGCAGGGTCAAGGGTCGAACGGGTAAATGGGTCGCAGGGGTCTGAGGGTCTGCGACCCTTGTACCTTTGTGACCCTTGTCCCTCTGCGACCCTTGTACCTCAGCGTCCCTTTCTGTGACCCTTGTCCCTTTGCGACCATTGGACCTCTACGACCTTTTACGTTTTATTATTAAAAAATAAAGTTATTTAAAAATAATATGAATAACTTTTTAAAAAATAACAATGTACCAAGTTACATTTTCCATTCCCAAAAAATAAAAATTATTTACAGATAATATGAATAACTTAAAAAAAACAGAACAATGTACCAAGTTATATATTCTATAATAAAAAAAATAAAAATTATTTATCAAGTTAATTACAAACGACCCTTGGACCCTGCGACCCTTGTCCCCCTCCGACCCTTGAACCTCTACGACCCTTGTCCCCCTCCGACCGTTGGACCGTGAGACCCTTGGACCTCGGCGACCACTTGGACCTCTACGACCCTTGTCCCCCTCCGACCCTTGGACCCATGCGCCCCTTGTCCATCTGCGACCACTTGGACCTCTGCGACCCTTGGACCCCTAAGACCCTTGTCCCCTTTCGAACCTTGTACCTTTACGACCCATGTTATAATAGTAGTAAATACAAAAAAAAAAAAACAGAGATACTAACAACAATAGTTACAATAATACTAACAATAATACCCCTGCTGATGCTAGCACCACCACGTGCCACGACCTTTAGATATGCCTCCTATGCCAGTCCATAATTGATTATCAGATGTATCTTACATCGTCTACCGCAAACACCTCTCGAACTTGTAAACCCTATTAGTAGTGTCTGCGATAGCCGAATAAATTTACAATGACACCAAACTAATGCATCTACGACCAACTTTGATGAATCGAATAAATCATTTTGACGTTAGTTACCAATGAATATATGCCCAGATTTGAACGCGTGACTGGTACAGTAAAAATTCTCTGAGCAGAAGAATATGACCCTACTTCGGCGGATGATGATGACATAAATGATGCATATTGTAGATTACACATATCATTTCCAAAATCTGTGGCGTGAAAAACCATGCCACCTTCGTGACGGAAAACTACAAAATCCCGAGTACGAAAATTATGGTCCTCGGTGAAATCTTTCCATCCATCCGTGAATCATGAGCTATCCAACTTGACTTCCCATGTTTTGTTAGACACATCCGATTTAAGAGTTTCCGTGTTTTTGTCCCTTGTTTTCCCGTAAATATGCTCATCGAAGAATTTCTTTGGAATGTCTTGTAACAAAAATCGAAGAAAAAATCAAATCTATACATTCTCTACATTAACAAACAAAAAAAAAAGAGATGAAGGAGATTACGAGGTAGTTCTCCAGAAAGCTCAAAAGAATGAATTGGTAGAAATGAGGGAAATGTGGCATTTTTCGCGTCCATGGATCCTCCTTTGATTTGTGTCTGACCAATAAAGGATGGGTTGAAGATGATGAGAGTTAGAGAGAGAGAGTGTGTGTCGTTATTTAAAAAAGGAAACAACTAGAATTCGAAAAGACATGACCGTGAAATTGAATCAACATCCAATGGAATTCGAAAAGACAAGACTGTAGGGTACAAGGGTCGTAGAGGGGTACAAGGGTCGCAGAGGGGTCCGAGGGTCAAAGAGGTACAAGGGTCACAGAGATACATGGGTCGTAGAGGGTATAAGGGTCGTAGAGGGGTCCAAGGGTCAAAGAGGTAAAAGGGTCGGAGAGGGGTACAAGGGTCGCAGGGGTCCGAGGGTCAAAGAGGTACAAGGGTCATAGAGGGGTCCAATGGTCGTAGAGGGTACAAGGGTTGCAGGGGACAAAGGGTGGCAGGGGTCCCAGGATCAAAGAGGTACAAGGGTCACAGAGGGGTACAAGGGTCACAGGGGTCCGAGGGTCAAAGAGGTACAAAGGTCGCAGAGGGTACAAGGGTCGCAGGGGACAAAGGGTTGCAAAGGTCCAAGGGTCGCAATCCTTATACCTCTACGACTGGTTTTGTTTGTTATGATACGAAACAAATTTTAAAATTAATAAAACTAATTTGTTATTTACAGATACAATTATTTACAAATAATATAATAATTTATTATTTAGAAATACAATTATTTACAAATAATATAAATAATTTATTATTTACAAATACAATTATTTATAAATAATTGACTCAAATCTTTGCGACCGTTGTCTATCTGCGACCCTTGTCCCTCGTGACCCTTGGACCTCTGCAAACCTTGTCCCTCGTGACATTTGGACCTCTACGACCTTGTACCTCGCGACCCTTGTCTTTCTGTGACCCTTGTCCATCTGCGACCCTTGTCACTCTGCGACCCTTAAACCTTTGCGACCCTTATCCATCTGCGACCCTTGGACTCGTACGACCCTTGGACCTCTGCGACCACTTGGACCTCTGTGACCCTTGGACCCGTTCGACACTTAGACCTCTACGACCACTTGGACCTCTACGACCACTTGGACCTCTACGACCCTTGGACCTCTGTGACCCTTGTCCCCTTTCGACCCTTGTCCCTATGCGACCCTTGTTACAATAATAGTAAATCCACAAAACAACGAAACTAACAATAATACTTACTATTGAATGATTGTAAAAAACCGACCAAGTACAAACATAAAGTTCAAGTTCAAAGGAATGTTCTTGTTTAAAGGAGGTTCAGAGCAATCAAAATACACCTGAAATCTATTATTGTTAGGCCCTAGTTGAGGGAAAAACTGAAGCAGAGGTGTTGCTCCATTGGAATACAATTCAACTTCGAGGGAACAACCCTGGGTCAGTCCATGGTCGAGACAAAACTTTCTCCAACTCGCTCTGATAGTACGCCACCACGTGCCACAGGCCTTAGATATGCCTCCACGGTAGCCCGTAACCAATCATCAAATATATATCTTAAATCGTCTATGGCAAAGACCTCTCGACCTCGCAAACGCTATCGGAAGTGTCTGCGACATCACCCAAGTTACAAAGGTAGAAAGGAATAAAAATCAAATAAATAATCAAATTAAATACGATGAATCGGTTTGAGGTCACTACCAATGCATCTACAGCTAGATCTGAACGAGTGACTTGTACCGTGAAAATCCTTTGAGCCAGAGTGGCCATGGTGACGTAAAAGACCATATCACCTTCGTGACGGAAAAGTAAGCAATCCCCAATACGTAAGTTTAGGTCGTTGGAGAAATATTTGCACCCATCAGCGAATCTGGAACTATCCAATACGTAAGTTTAGGTCGTTAGCGAAATATTTCCATGCATGGTCGCATATATTGATCAATAGATACAAACTCGATGAATTTACGAGTTTATAATGATAAAATGATAAAAACCAATCAAAACAATACATTTACAATGTCAATTAATGGTTAAAATATATTATGATCCATGTGTCCCTAGTTGAGTTGTGTATAACCAATGCCTGTGTTTCAAAAGTGATAGTAGTGTTTTAAGAACTCATCGGATGAGTTTGCGAACATTTAAAAAATGAATTTAAAATTTTGTTCAAATGTCGATATTATTTATATTATTGTCTATATTGATTTTAAACTAGACATATAAAACTCAAATATATTGATAATGGCATATTGATATTAGCATGGGTCGCATGGTCGCATATATTGATCAATAGATGCGAACTCGATGAATTTACGGGTTTATAATGATAAAATATCAAAAACCAATCAAAACAATACATTTACAACGTCAAAATAATTAATGCCAATTGAGGGTCGCATGGGTCGCATGGTCGCATATATTGATCAATAGATGCGAACTCGATGAATTTACGGGTTTATAATGATAAAATGACAAAAACCAATCAAATTAATATATTTACAACGTCAAACTAATTAATTCCAATTGAGGGTCGCATGGGTCGCACGGGTCGCATATATTGATCAATAGATGCGAACTCGACGAATTTACGGGTTTATAGTGATAAAATGACAAAAACAATCAAAACAATACATTTTACAACATCAAATTAATTAATTCCAATTGAGGGTTGCATGGGTCGATCAAAGATTCTAAATCAAAACAATACATTTACAACGTTAATCAAAGAATCTGAACACATTCTATTTCCACTTGAGAGACAGGTCATTAGCCGAGAGTTTTCTCCCGCCATGTACTCCGTCTTCCAGTCTTCTGCTTTTTTCTTGTTTGGTATTGCAGTGCAGAGTTATTTTCTGCCATGTAATTCATTTTCCAGTCACATTTCAAGAGTGACCTAACACCGTCACCTATATCACCCCCGCAACTTGTCAGTGACTGCATAGAGACCGAGTCCGCCAATTACCAAGACCTTGAGTAACACATAGACAGCACGATGCCCTGTGTCGACCAGGCCACCTGCGTCACGCAGGTCACAAAGGTAAAAAAAGATTTTTCATAGAAATTGGGGTTGGATACGCATACTAAGAGAAGAGGCGTAGATGTTAACTTATAGACATGGGTCGGAAGGGTCACATGGGCCGGAAGACAGGAGTCTGACAACAAATCGACAAGTCACATTGGTCGGAAGATAGGAGTCTGACTGCAAAACGACAAGTCACATGGGTCGGAAGGGTCACATGGATCAAAAGATAGGAGTTTGACAGCAAAACGACAAATCGCATGAGTCGCATGGCTCGCATGAGTTGCACATGGGTCATATGTGGTTGCATGAGGTCGCATGGATCGGCTGAGTCGCATAACGGATCATATTGGGTCACATGAGTCGGATGGGGTCCCGTTTCTTTATTCTAATTTAATCCCATTGAGGGTCGCACAAGGGATCATATTGGATCGCATGAGTCAGATGGTTTCCCGTTTAAACTTGATTCTAATTTAATCCAATTGAGGGTCGCACAAGGGGCCGTATTGGATCGCATGAGTCGGATTGTTTCCCTTTTAAACTTGAATCTAATTTAATCCGATTGAGGGTTGCACAAGGGGTCATATTGGGTCGCATGGGTTCCCGTTTAAACTTGATTCTAATTTAATCCGATTGAGGGTCGCAAAAGGGGTTATATTGGGTTGCATGAGTCTGATGGGTTCCCGTTTAAACTTGATTCTAATTTAATCCGATTGAGGGTTGCATAAGGGGTCATATTAGGTCGCCTTAGTTGGATGGGTTCCCGTTCAAACTTGATTCTAATTTAATCCAATTGCGGGTCGACGATTTTATGGATTTCACGTAATTATGAAGAATAGAAGCAAATAAGACGTTTTCAACATTTAAATATTGATTACATAAGGTCACAAAGGTTACAAAGGTCACAAAGGTTACAAAAAAAGTTACATAAGGTTAAATAAAGTCAGAAAGGTACAAAAAAATTTGAAAAACCATTCAAGAAAAAAAGGAAAGAAAAAGGTTACATAAGGACTCAAAGGTCACAAAATAAAGAGAGTTGTGTGTGACCTTAGGTACCGCGGATACAACACGATGTCTAAGTCCGCCGATTACTAAGACCTTATGTAATGTAGATACTGCATATTGTCCTCCATCCACGGTGTAAGTACTTGTGTATATTTGCATAGAGATCGAGTCCGACGATTACCAAGACTTTGAGTAAGAAATAGACAACACAATGCCATGAGTCCACCATGTGACCTTCATGATGAAGGTCAGAGATGTCACAAAGGTAACAAAGATTTTTTAGGGAATTTAGGGTTAGAGACTTAGACAAAGAGAGAAAAGAGATGGGATTCTCCCGATTCATTCTCATCTCAAATGGGTGTTATGGTAAGACTTAGAGAATTTGATGAACCTTTTAATATAGGGGTAACAGAGACGTATCGCAATGGTCTTGAGCGTGGCATTGGTAAAATAAAAAGCATAGCTAGCACTCAAAAAACCAGTAGTCTGACAGCAGTAGCCATTGGAACGATACTCCATGAAAAAGACTTTCACGATTACTATAGCTTGCATTGGAAAATCCAGTAGTCTGACATCGAAAAGGTTATTCGCAAGGGTCTCAATGGCCACATGGGTCGAAATGGTCGCAATAGTCATAATGGCTGCAAGGCTCGCAATGGCTTCATGGGTCGCAAGGGTCGTAATGGTCGCAATGGCGGCATGGGTCGCATGGGTCAAAAGGTCGAAACAATCGCAAGGGTCGCAATGGTTGCAACGGTCACAATGTTCGAAAGGGTCGCATGGGTCGAATTATAATGAAGAATTTATCGAATTATAATGATGAAGCATACAAATAATATATTATTACACACTAACATACCTTTCCTTTTTGAAATCGACGTTGTCTCGTTTGTCACGTTCCAAACATTGTCAGTGATGCTGACATTTTTAGATGGGGTTTGTCTCGCCAAAGATTGGGTTTGTCTCGACGGAGATGGGGTATTTCTCTGAGCCTCACCGGGTCCAGGATAACGATTCTCTTTAGGCCTCCCGCTTTGCCTTTTCTTAGACACCATAGGAGGTAGAACCGTAACTTCAGTATATTGAGAAGGAATGTCCCAATCACTGCAATCAGGAACCGGATACACGGTTTCTTGGTAAGCCAAACGCCATGTCTCCCGAAGGTAGTATATTGAACATAAATTTGGTATCTTGTGACCTTTACTTACCTTATGTGCTGCCGCAATTGCGTGACTGCAAGGATACTTATCCACATCAAACATTTTGCAGTCGCACGTTCTTTTTTGAAGACTCACTATAAATCTTCTACCCATCTCATTTCTCACCTCATACTCATCACTCAGACTGTTCAATTCAAAAACATCATACTTGGATGCCTGTCCAAAAGATTCATGTAACGTTTTCTCAACGTAAAGTGTTAATTTTTTAGAATCATCACCGGTAGCTGCTTCCAACCTATACCTATTTAACCATTCCACTGTCTTTCCCAAACAAATATCTAAAAGCCCTAGGATCGTGAACTTTTTTTACTTCTTAAACATTGAATTTATTGACTCGGTGCCATTAGTGGTTAATAAGTTGTACCTTTCCCCCTTAAATTTGCATCTTGCTCACTTAACGAGATCAAGTTTCTCTTTCTCCAAATACTTTGCAACATTAGGATACATGCCCAAAGGTCACAAAGGTAAAAAAGGGCCACAACGGTCACAACAGTTACAAGGGTGGCAGAGATACAAGGGTCGCAGGGGTACAAGGGTCGTAGAGGTAAGGGGGTCGCAGAGGGGTACAAGGGTCGCATGGGTACAAGGGTCGTAGAGGTAAGGGGGTCGCAGAGGGGTACAAGGGTCGCAGGGGTAAGGGGGTCATAAAGGGGTACAAGGGTCGCAGAGGTACAAGTGTCGCAGGGGATCAAAGTGTCGCAGGGGTACAAGGGTCACAGAGGTACAAGGGTCGCAGAGGCACAAGGGTCGCAGAGGCACAAAGGTCATAGAGGTACAAGGGTCGTAGAGGTACAAGGGTCGCAACGGTACAAGGGTCGCAAAGGTACAAGGGTCGGATAGGGGTACAAGGCTCGTATAGGTGCAAGGGTCGCAGAGGGGTACAAGGGTGACAAAGGTGCAAGGGTTGCAAAGGGGTACAAGGGTCACAGAGGTCACAACGATCACAAAAGTCACAAAGTCATTTTTGTACCTGGCCTTCAAATCATTCAATAGCACTTCAAATTCGTTCACTGTGTATGTTGCTGCACATTTGAAGAACATTTCTGCCACAGTATTACCCTTTGAAGTCTTTCTACCATCCCCTTTATTGACGTAGCTCTTTATATTTTGCGATATATGACGCGCACAAAAACCATGATCATCTTTTTTATACACTTGTTTGACTGCTTTGACCAAGCTTTTATGGCGATCAGATATCACAATGACATCACGTCCGTCCGGTATCACCTCTTTCAACCTTGACATAAACCACGTACATGATTCGTCCTTCTCTTTATCGATTATTCCCCATGCAATAATATACTGGTGATGTTCACCATCTTGCGCGGTCGCCACAATCAATGCTCCCTTGTACACTCTGTCAGAAATGGTGCATCCACAACAACCACTTTACCCATGTATTTCCATCCTCTTATAGCCACTTTGATAGCCATAAAAAGGTATTTGAAGCTTTTTCCATCACTCTCAAGCTGAAGATTTGCAACAGATTCGAGATTTCTTTCTATAAACATGTGCAACCACCCTGGAAGCCTCCTATAATGTTCAAAGTCATCACCACGAATCTCTGTTTGAGCACCGCATTTTCCTCTTAATGCCATCAAATACGATACATTGGCACCGTACTTTGCTTTTACACGAGCCATCAATTCTATTGCTAGAGGTGTTTCATCATTCCCAGCATATTCCTCATTCAAATAATCCTTAACTAATTACGTTGTACCCTTTGTAGCTTCAGTCCATTTAGATACAGGTGAACAATTATGAATGCGATGGGGTGTTCTCACACAAAACCATTTGGAATTCGGGATTGCTGCCACACGTAATTTTCATTTACAACCACTTCCAGCAAACTTGCGTCGTACTTCCCACAGTTTCAAATCAGATTTCAATGTTGTATATCTAAAGGAAGCTTCAATTGAACCCTTCATTACAAATGCCTGTACATCCTTCTTGCTATCAAACTCTTACCCAATTTGAAGAGGCAATCCATCTTCGAACTCGAAGATATTATTTTCGCTGCCTGCCTTCTCATGAACTACCATTTCCAAGTTGTTCTCACCATCACCATACTTATCCTCTGTTGGCACATCAGAAGCAACTTTATTACTGTCACAAACAACTTCATCAACTACCACATTCATGGCACACCCACCATCTTCTCTTAACCCTCTTGTATATTCACTATTAGAATTATCTGAATCCAAAATATTTATTGTTTCCGTCGGATTATTCCCAATTCTACTTTTGTTATCCGGACCTACAATAACAAAGTCATCTAATCTACAACACCTCTATCCTCACCTTCTTTACCAATGCTTCCAAAAGCAGGAAGTAGAGGCTCAATTTCCCTCTCAATTTTGATTTTACACTTCACACTTGCCGATTCTATCTCCACATACAGCAGTGGTCGAATTCCTCTTATGCAATCGACAAATAATAAATAAGATGCTTGTCATTCATTATATTTGTCGGCTTCCTATTTTCATAAATATTGGGAAAATAGCTTAACTTCAACTTTGTTGTATTATTTTCCACCATCATCTCTGCGCATTACTTATCAATAAATTGCTGGTATGTCAGACTAACCGGAGGACAATAGAAAATACTCTTTGGTTTTCCTAAATTCTACCAACTCATTCAGATTCTCCATTTGGTCTTTTCCCATTTACCATCATACAAAAAATAAATCAATGTGATTTTCTCATCCACCGGATCTATTACACTTGTAACAAAAACATAAAACGGGTAAATTCTGTGACCAACTGCGACCGTGCGACTCGATGAGACTATGTGACCCAGTGCGACCGTGCGACCCTTGTACCCCCACGACCATTTGACCCCTCTACGACCCTTGTGCCTCTGCGACCCTTGTGCCTCTGCGACCTTGTACCTCTACGACCCTTGTACCCCTGCGATCCTTTGATCCCTACGACCTTTTAACCCCTTTGCGACCCCTTTACTTCTGCGACCCTTGTACCCCTACGACCCTTGGACCCATGCGACCCTTTGACCTTTGATCCCTTTGACCCAATCGATGAGACTCTGTGATCCAATGTGACCGTGTGACTCTATGACCCAGTGCAATAGTGCGACCCTGTGACTCTGTGACCCATTGCGACCGTGCGACTCTGTGACCCATTCACTCATTGCGATCATTTGACATTGCAATAAATATGACTCGTTTAGACTCGTTTTCAATAAACGAGTCTTATATTGACCCAATGCAACCATGCAACTACATTAATAATAAAAGACTCGTTTTCATAACTCATAAAAAGAAACAAGAAAAACACAAGAGAAACACGGAAAACTCACTAAAAATACATGGTTTTCCTGCGGAATGTGCTTAATTGCAAGTTTCTTTGTTGACAACAAACGATTTCAACCTATTTGGCAGCACATCTGATGTCGATTTCAAGCTACTCTCGTCGAATCTGATGTGGTTAATCTCAAGTAATAATTTACCTAGACTAACGCTTCCACAAGAATTACGGATCGTATAATACCAGGGTCAAACACAAGGAATTAATGCAACTCTAAAGCTAGTCAACTAATGAATAAGACGTGTGAAATCGATAAGTGTTGGGAATGCGAATGCGACTAAACTAAACTACTAAACGTAATATCTCAATGACTAAACACCATAGGTTTCGAGAGATGCACGATGATGCAACAAAGTTCTAACAAGATCATGGTCTTAGATAGTATCACGAGTTCAGGGAATTCGAGCTCTAATATAGGAACTGACTGGCGTAGACTTGTCCACTACCTAGCGTGCGTACTACCAATCTCCCGATTGCGTAATCTCACCCACTAGACGCATTAAGACTGCTATCATAATCTCTAGATTCAATCGATCGACCTAGCGTAGATTCTAAACCGATTAAATCCTAAATCATGGCTAAGTTCCAAAGTCTAATCCCCTGGCGTAGATTCATTAGACTTCTATAATCATTCATTCGAGTGGCGTACAAGAACGAAAGCATTAAAAACAACCAATCAATCTGAAAACAATCAAATACCATAATCATTCATTCAAGTGGTGTTCAAGAACAAAAGCATTAAGAATCACCAAGCATTAAGAACAAGACTTCGTTACATATCGGCAAAACTCTCTAACCCATGGCTTTGGATCTACTCAGACATGAACTCAGCAAAAAAAAAAAAAAAAAAACGCAAAAGATAACTATATTCGACATGGATAAAGAATGAGATCCCTCCCTATTCTATTATCGACGTCTTCAATAGCTCCTCCATGCTCCCGCTTCCTCGTTTCGTCCTTCTCTCTCTTTCTGTGTGTCTCTCAGTGTCTCCTCTGGTGTCTGGTTCGTCCCCGAGCCCTAGATGGCTTATTTTTTCATTAATTTCCCATTCAAACATTCAAACAAGGTTGTTCCGGATTTGGCGGCCCGCACGGGCATAAGTTCAGCCCGGTCGTGTAGATGGCCAACCCAATCGTGTAGACTTCTCAGCCCGAGCGGGCTCTCTTGCCCAACCATGTGGTCTACCAGCCCGAGTCGGGCTGAGTTTCGGGGATTTTCAGTCCTAATTGCACAAGTTTAGCCCGAGCGGGTCCAATGCTTAGCTCGAGCGTGTAGCCTTCAATTGCTGTTTCCGCTCCTTTCGCTCGATGTTTGAGTGTTCGATTTGGATCCGTGGCCTTGCACATGTTATACCTTGTCATTCAATCATGTTTTCGGGGTGGAATTGCCGTAATCACTTGTGTTCCGCTTCATGTCTTCATTTCCTACACAAAACATGAAATGGTAGATGAAGTCCTCGAATAAACTCGATAAATCGGTAAAATCCAAGAAGTCTAATCAAAACTAAACCTAAGAATCATGTAAATACTACGACGGATTACATGTTATCAGAATCTGTTGTGGTGTGGGAGAACAGTAATTTTCGTACTACAAGAGAGAGAGAAATCGAGGTGCTCAAGAGGAGAGATAATTAAAGGACAAGGATAATATGAGATTATCAATATTTTAAGGGTAATATGAGATGCATTAACAATATATTTATCATGCTTTATTCTTTTTTGCTCATTTTCTTTGCAAATTTCCCCCAAGAAGAACTATCTGTGAAATTGCTGGAATTTTTGGAATCATCCAAGGCAACTAGAGACATCACTTGCTGATCCAGAAAAGGCACTGTCTGATAGGACAGGGTATTGGTCAAGTGTGTTATATTGTTCTCAAGAACTGATTTCTTTTGTTTTGGGTTCTCTACTTTAGAAAGTGAAGAAGCGCAAGGGTACTTCCAAAAATGAGAATTCTGGGGAAGCTTCTGATGTCGCAACCAAGGTTTGTTGATTGAGTAGCTTTTTAAGTCATGTTTTTATCTTATATCCATGACATAATTTATTATGTGAACTACTGGTTGGTATCTGTTTGACACAACCCTTTCTCTATACTCAGTTAATTCTCTGTGAATGATGAACAAGTTGCATCGTGTGCTTTTCTTGGCTCAATTAAGACTTTTGTGGGTTCTATATTGTCTATAATTGTTATGAGCACTTTTTTCTTTGCCATTGCAATTTGCTTGTGACGCTATTCAGAATTCTGGCTTTCCTATTGTGCACGGATTTTCATTTATTTCTGCCACTATTTTAAAGTTCCTCTTAGTTGGGTCCCGTTAGTGTTTTAACTGGTCTTCATGATTACTGTGAGGTTCTGTGTGACAATTGGTTTCATGTCTACCTTTCTTAATTTAATCGGTTTGTTATTAGCAAAAGTTGCTCTTGTGATTTCTCAGCAAGAGTTGCAGTGAACATTTTTTCCTGAACTGTTGTCTGTCAACCATTCAACATCAAAAGAACTATAACAATCAAGATTCCAAAAAAGAGAAACAGAGAGCGCAGGCATAGTAATCACAACAGTAGAAATCCGAAAAACCTTATACAAATTCATGGCATAAAAACATTAAAATGATACACTGGATAACACAATAGATGCCTGCCTAGAACATGTGATATCTTCCTTCCTCTTCAAAGCAAGATTAGCAGCATCAATCTTCTTTTGAGTCTCTTTAATACGTAATTCCTTTTTCTTTATGATCTTATCATTTTTAATTAGCTCTCTCTTCCATTTGTTTAACAATCAATTGAGTTTTAGCAACTCTTTCTTCTCCCTCTCGTAACTTCTATTTCCATTCATGCAAGTCTTCCCTCTACTTCAACAAAGTTACAAAGATGCTTTGTGTGCTTCTTGCGTGAGAAGATAAACAAAAACAGCTTATACAACAAAAAAAAGTAATGTTGACAAAGATCATCAGTACAAGCAACGAGATTAAACAAAAGAACCACATTTAACTTTGTATAAATCTTAGAAGTCTACATACTCTGCAACATAGGATAACCGCTCCCTTTCCGAGCCATGAGCTCTAAACCCTGTATGAATGGTATGTACAAGAAATGGCCAACATGACATATTCAATGTGCCAACTGTAGTATACCTAAGAGACACGACATAAAAGTAAAGTCCAACAGAAAAATAACAAACCAAGATCACCGTTTTTCGAGTACCCACCTCTTTTTCGAGTTGAGAAACTTTATCCACATGTGTGTGTCTGGAATGAATGTCATAGATACAAGTTCAATATGGAAGATTCGGAGATTCAAAGTGCTTCTTTGTATACAATCCTTTTTAAAGAAGAATTGTACAATATATTTCATTTATTGAATACTATTCCTTTTTTCGTTAAGTTAAATGTAACTACATTAAACACGTAGAATGATAAAATTTGATACATTGCTAGAGGTCATATATTCAAAACAATTTCGAAATGATTCTCCTTAAATCCCACAAAATGAGTGCAACACAATATGTAATTTATTTAGATAAAATTGACAAATAATGATATACTTTGAAATCCACGGTGCAGCGGATGAGATGGTGTACCATATATACAAGAAGTGTCGGATAACCATGGCAACTCAAAATAATGTTTATGACTACAAATTTTTCAGAATTTTCCCGCCGCATCATATAAAATTTATAAGCAACATTTAAATCACAACCAATACCTAAAGAAATAAAAAAACAAATAATTATTGTACATGATCCAAGGAAGGAACCAAAAACAATGTTTTGTAGGTGTTCCTTAGTAATTCATCTAAAACTTGCATTCTTCTTTTGTAGGAAAAATTGTCTGAGCTCTCTTCTCTAATTTTAATACTCCAATGGTCCAAATAACTATATCATATTTGATCCCTTGCAAAACATTCTCAAAGAAGTTGTCCTGATATTGTTCTAAATTTCAATTCCAATTTACATTTACGTTAGCCACCACAAAAACAAAAATAAATCACCATCCCGCGCATCGCGCTGGGTTTTTTCTAGTAATTTTAAAATATATTGCATCATTTTTCACAATTTATATGGCTTTGTAACAAACCAAAAAATCCATATTAAAAATCATTATAATTATAATCGATTATTTATTCAATATTCTTCTACTAATTTTTAAGAATTTGTTAGCCAAATTTTTTTTTGTCTAACGAAGATTTTTTATTTAATAGTCTAGATGTTGTAATGTGAATTCTTTATTATGCAAAATTGGATAATATGTAATACTATTTTAAAATGGATAATATAAAAATTCCGAGTAATCAATAAAATGGAAGCTATAGATCAAATTAACACACTGATAATATAATTTGACATGCAAGGTATATGTATATTTCTTTACTATAACATCAACAAATTGAAGTCTAGAGTTACGACGGATTAAACCTCAATCTTGAAACATATATCAAATTATATCTATAGAAAACCAATATTATTACAACATAGTAGGGTTTTACAATTAGTCTATGTATTAGATTATGGCTCCACGATATCGATGAGTACGACAATGAAGGCATTAGATCGTATGTATACATTTGTGTTAATTGCTTTGCATGTAAAGTAAGAGGAATAAAAAAAATATGCCTTAGTGTATCTGATATGCGAACTATCAAGTAATAAAAATGCCTAATATCCACTTACCGCAAGAGTACGGATCGGTGTAATACAAGGGTCGAACTCTGGGGACTAATGCAACCTAAGCTAAGAATACGACTAAACTAAGCGAGGTTGAATTGATGGTGATGTGGGACAAATTTCTAGAACACTAAAATGGATAATGACAGCGATTAGGAGACGTGAAAAACTTGATAATTAAGAACACTATGGGTTTCGGGTTACCGAGATTTGCAAGGATGCAACTAACAAAGGATCATGAACCTATCGAATTATCTTGATGACGTGGAATTCATGCTCATAAATAAGGAATGGCTCTCTCGAAACCTAAACTTCCTAACCACAACAACGTGCAATCCTACCTCCCGGCAACGATTAACTCGCGATTACGGTAACGTTAAGCGTGCAATCCTAATTCCTAAATCGATTAATCGACCGGCCAGATTCTCATTAATCGAACTTAATCAACAATCAAAGATTCCGGATTCATAATCTAACCTCCCGGCTAAACACAAATTCCTAGGTTACTGAGCGGCCAACACAAGTATAAAGCGTTTACGATGTTGATTGTAAAACGAAATACAAGAAAACTTCGAAAGGTCTAAGTATTAACGCATAATTACAAGCTTCCATTACAAACCCGACATTCCTAACCCATATCTAGAGGCTTAGTAAATCATGGATTCTACTGTAAAACAAGAGAAATTAAACCTAGACATGAAAAAGAGTAAGAAATACGATTCCTCGATCTTCCTTATCTTGTTACCGATGTTCGAATTGTTGTTTCTCTTCTTCTCCAGCTTCTCCTGAGTTTATCCTTCTGTTTTTCAGTCCCTTTCCTGGCCTAAGCCACCGTCTCTACCCTTGGCCGCCTCCCTTTTCCCTTATTTTTTCGTTCAAAACCTAAAAATAGTTAGGTCCTAGAAAGGCGACCCGCACGGGCTAAGGCTAAATCCGTGCGGGCTGTGTGCTCCTCAACCAGACCCAGCATGCTGATAAGCTCCCTGCTACTTCAGCTGGAACGGCAGCCCACGCGGGCTCCTTATCCACCCCGCGCGGGGTCCTTAATGGCATCCAATCCGAGCGTGCTCCTTAGCTCCCCGAGTCATGCAAACTTTGCTGGAAGTGCAGTCCGCGCGGGGCCTCTTCCAAGCCCGAGCGGGCTGAGTTATCTTCTTTTTTTTGCTCCTTTTGCTTGATGCTCGGGTGTTCCATTTGATTCTGTGGCCTGAAGTTGCTCCGAATGGCTTGTAGCTCCCATTATATGCGGTTGAATAGCGTCTGAACCCACCACCTAGACCCGAACCATCGATCTCGATATACTCATGTCAATGTAAATCTGAAAAAGTTAGAAACTTATCCGTATCGACAGTAGAGTATAAGCGCATAGAATCTAATAATCAATAAAGAAAGAATGGTAAAATATATCCAACAAAGTAAGGAATAAACGATATACACGGAGATATGTATACTTGGTACTGAAACCTAAGAGGTGAAATGCAACTATAGATCATGGTTTCAAGCACAACTACTAGACTAATCGATATCCAAAAATCTTACTTAGCAAACCTAGACTATTATTCACGATTTAACAAAGTTGCACAATAATGACTAAAGCTAGAAATTTCATACTAGGTATCCATCCGTTATTCCTAAAAAACTCAAGATCTAATCCTAATCACATGCATGTTACTCGACGAGTACTCCCCAGACGTGAATGAAATACCGTCTCGGTGTTCAAGACCTAAGAGAAAATCTCGCACACCAAAAAACGGGAAAAGAAGGATAGAACATGTGAACCTTGTGTCTGTTGCTGTCCTGATTTAGTGATGTGGCTGGACGTTGTACGCATCTCCTCCATTGTGGATGCTATCGAAGTAGAGAACCTGTGAAAAAGAGTTACACAATCCAAAAGAAAGAGAGTACGATACAACGAGGCAGCTGATAGAGTTCATCCATACGAAAAGAAAAAGAATTAAGTTTTGAAAATAAAAAAGAAAAGGGGTTGCCTCCCGAGAAGCGCTTGTTTAAGGTCTCGAGCCTGACCAAGCTCTACTCATCATATCAAGGTGGGCGTCCTCGTTGTTGTCTTGCGCGAGGTCGCGTGTGCAGTCTCCTTTCCGTTGGGGTGCCAAATCCTATGGCGCATAATGATGCTTTCTCAATCATCCATTCAGGTTTAAAATGCTGCTCGGATGGAGGAGAATCTGAAATCTTGTTGATAAGGAATGCTCGATTAGGCATAAAACTCAGATTCGTCGGTTTTCTTGGAAAGTCAGTCCGTGCGGTTATTTTCTCCATAAGCCTGGTTGTGTTGCTCTCAAAGGAAGAACCTCTATCGTGCTTAGTGTACAGCTCAGTGTGGCTGTTATCGGCTTCATCATTCATCTCTTTCAACTTCACCTTAGGTGCCTTGTCAATGCTCCAATTGTGTGCTGGGCGTTTGGTGTAGCTCCTTGAAATTTCGAGAGTGTTTATACACAGATCCTTGTCGCATGTATCTTAGGTCGCACTGGATTCTGCTCGGGTGGTGTGGAAGTCTCAATCTAGGGGTTCCTTCTTCTTTCCTTTGTCCAACAGCTCGTTTGGGTCCTTACATAATCCTTCTCTAGCTGATGTGATAGAAGCTTCACCTTTTTCAAATGTCGAAGGAATGGGCAGATCCACCATTGTTTTGTGCTGATTTTGCGGAAGTGGCAAAGGAGGTGGCCTCGGGGCTTGTTTTACGTACTTCTCCTATTTCTCCTCAGGCTTCTCCTTAAGCTCGACAAGGGCCTCTTCTGCTGCTTCTTTCGCTAATTGTACGACCTGCATCTCCAAATGTCTAAGATGATATTGAATGCCCTCCATCTGCTTCTTGGCATTGTATTGCCCTTCCTTCACTTCCATAATTAAATTGTTTTGATTTTGCTGCTCTTGGACGAAGCGTACCAACATGTCGGTAATATCGGGGGATGCTTCGGGTTGAGTCAATGGTAGTGTATGTGGCTGATAACTTTGATTATGGGACTGCATCCTCGACTGAAAATTTCCCGGTAGATTTTGTGCATCCAACGCACCGTTGGGGTTTCTATACGAAAAGTTTGGGTGATCTACCCATCCGGTGTCGTATGTGTCTCCCAAAAGCTGATTATTACCCATATAATTTAATTCTTCATAACCCCAAACTCCTTGGTCCCATGATTGCTCCGGGTACTGTGGGAGATGTGATTCGGATAGGAGATGGTAGAATTCCTCTAACCGCTGCATTGCTTAGCATTTGAATTACGTCTCGATAAAGAGGAAATAAAAATGTAGAAAAATAACAAAGACTACGAAAAGATTAAATCTTAATCTACCGAATTCTTAATCTAGACCGTAATTGGTCCCCGGCTACAGTGCCAAAAACTTGATGTACGAACTATTAAGAAATAAAGATTCCTAATATCCACTTACCGCAAGAGTACGGGTCGGTGTAATACAAGGGTCGAACTCTAGGGACTAATGCAACCTAAACTAAGAATACAACTAAACTAAGACGGGTTGAAATGACGGTGATGTGGGACAAATTTCTAGAACACTAAAATGGATAATGAAAGCGATTAGGAGCTGTGAAAAACTTGATAATTAAGAACACTATGGGTTTCGGGTTACCGGGATTTGCAAGGATGCAACTAACAAAGGATCATGAACCTATCGAATTATCTGGATGACAGGGAATTCATGCTCATAAATAAGGAATGGCTCTCTCGAAACCTAAACCTCCTAACCACAAAAACGTGCAATCCTACCTCCCGACAACGATTAACTCGCGATTACGGCAGCGTTAAACGCACAATCTTAATTCCTAACACTACAAAAAACACGCAATTTCCAACGGACGGGGCAACGGATCCGTCCGTTGGAAACGCGTACCAACGGATTGCAACAGAAGTGGTGAAATTGAAACGGGAATGGCTGTTGGAAATCCGTCGTAAATTTTAACGGATGGCAACGGAAACCATCCGTTGGCAATGTCCGTTGGAAGATCCGTTAGAAAACATTCCAACGGTCGTCCGTTGCAACTTCTAACGGATGCCCGTTAGAACTTGCAACGGATAACTGTTAATGTTGTGAATTTAGAGGCCATCGGTTTAAATAAATTCACGTGAACCTCCAACGGGTATCCGTTGCGATTTTCAACGGATGTCCGTTGGAACGTTCACTATTTAAATCATACCAAAGAGTGCATCAAACCATCAATAACAAAACAATTTTCGAAAAAATGTCGTCTTCTTCAAATCGATATATATATATATATATATAGATCAAGAGAGTGGATGTATAGAAGAAAAGATCCTGTAACCGAAGAGATTACGTAAGAATTCTTACACGGATTAGAGAAATTCATGAGTTTTGCATCGATGCAACCTTTGTGTCAAGAACGTGGAACAATGTTATGTCCATGAAAAAGATGCAAAAACATGAAGTATAGAAGTCAAGAAATTGTTTGCAAACATCTGTATAAGGTGGGTTTCGTTGAAAATTACGAAATTTGGTTTTTTCACGGCGAAGATTGCGGTGTTAGAGATAGTGTGCAAGATGCACAAGTACAACGAAATGAAGAAGTTATTTATGAAGAATCAACGACCAATCCATATGTGGAAATGGTGTCAGATGCTTTTCCTGGAGTTGTTAATGAACAAACGCATGAAGAGATGCCGAACATCGATGCACGTCGATTCTTCAACCTATTGGATTCGGCGAAACAACCTATATATGAAGGTTGTTGTGAAGGTCAGTCTCGTTTATCTTTATCTTCAAGATTGATGAGTATTAAAACAGACTGCAATGTGGCTGAAAATTGCATGGATTCATTTTGTAAAACAATGTGGGAATATTTACCGGAAAATAATCAAGCTCCCGAGACATACTACAAAACAAAGAATGTGTTAAAAGATTTCAGAATGCCACATAAGAAAATTGATGTTTGTAGAAACAGTTGCATGTTGTTTTGGGGAAATGATAAAGACTTGTTGGAATGCAAGTTTTGCGGTGCAAGCAGATTTCGGCCTAAAAAACCATCTTCACGAAAATATGTACTATACAAGAAAATGTTTTATATGCCTGTAACAGACAGGTTGAGAAGGTTATATGAATCGAAAAAAACCGCTGCAGCAATGAGATGGCACGTAGAACACTCCACGACCGAAGGTGTAATGCAACATCCATCGGATGGTCAGGCTTGGAAAGATTTCAATGAAATATTTCCCGAGTTCGCGTATGAAACGAGAAATGTTTATCTTTGCCTGTGCACGGATGGTTTACTTGCAGGTTCCGCGGGAGCACCTCCCCCGCCACCACCACCACCATATCGTCCTCCGTCTCCAATATCGGCACCGCCGATATTTTTTCGATGGGCGTCCAACCCTTCCGATCATCGATCCAGAACGTGCTCCTGGGATGTTATGGTAAATAGTATCTAATTATTTTGATTTGTATTATTATATTTCATAAATATTATCTAACTTTTTATTTTTGATATGCAGGTTTGATGAGGATGATGTATTAAAACACACCAACAACAATATCATCCAAGGGTCCTTACAGGACGATCTCTACTATTCCTGACAAATTACGCCAGAAGTTTATCATCCAAGGGTCCTCACGGGACGATCTCTACTATTCCTGGCAAGTTATGCCAGAAGTTGTGCGCCAGCGATGGTGGCGCACTTTTATTGTAAGTTTTTTTAATTATATTTCAAATTCATAATTATATATATATATATATTTCAAAACTAAAAATTTTATAACTTTGTTTGCAGCGTTCATACAGATGGCGGAGAACTCATACAACGCACATCTACACAGCATGGATGCGCGACATGCAGGATCGGATGCGCCCAATGATGAACGGTGCAAAGCGCAACTACTATGCCAACAATAGCAAACCGAGATGGGCAACCGAAGCGGTCTTCAACAAAATGATTGAGCACTGGGAGTCCCTGGAATTCAAGGCCAAGAGCGAGAAGGCCAAACAAAATCGCTACGGTGAGAAGGTTTCCGGAGATGGTCCACATCGCCATACTTCGGGATCAAAATCCTTCACGAAAAGAAAAAAAGAATTGGTAAAATTTTAATTATTTAGATTTTTTGTTTACTTAAATATATATCTAACAAAATTTATTTTATATTGTAGATGCAACGAATGGGAAGAGAACCGGCTCTTCTTGAAGTGGTATTAGAAACCCATGCAAAGAAGAAGTCGGTTGTTGGGGAAGAGGCCGACGAACCGGAACTCGTCGATCCTCGAGCGAAGCGAAT